>JAULCC010622411.1:0-10217 GCA_032358795.1 Nuttallia obscurata
TCTGAAACTTTGCATAATAGTCAAATATCATAAACTTCATCATATGGATATACTTTATAATAAATTAAATAAGTATACCGTCTGTATCAAGTAGATTCCGGTAGTGGAAAACGGATTTCGGTAGATTCCTGTAAAAAAGTGGATTCCGGTATTCAGAGTAACCCCGATGGTAGCCATTTTGATCTTAAAACAATAATACAACCGCTGAGAAAATAATTCCAATGTTTTTGCAATATGACACCTTCTCTTGAAAAGTTATTTTGATATGTTTACAATAATAATAGAAAGTATGCATTTATTAATTTAAATAAGGTTTGATATTCATCATTTATTCTCAAAGATTAAAATAAATAGCTTCAATTATCGCGTCGCGTAATGCGGAAAAAAACACACAACATTTGCCGGTGTATTAGTACATATTTCCCCAAATAAATAATCCCACTTGGACTATTTCTTTTACGACCAATGCTATCCGCACGGCGGTCGCGTATGTTAACAAACTTCGTCAGTTAATTGGTTTTAAGACAACGACACAGAAACTGAATCACTCTCTTGCACCTCCGGTAGTGTGAGTTAAAGGAAGGTCTACGCTGCAGACATTCTTTTTCCGCGTGATGATCGCGTGACTTTCAAGAATAGGTAGGCTGCAACAAACACTAAAAGAGCTTCTATCTAAGAACATAGAACATAACTGACTTACTATTCATTGCAGAAACTAAAATTGATGACACTTATCCAAATAGCCAGTTCGCTGTTGATAATTTCAGAGTGCAGACAGAACAAGCGATGTAGGTGGTTTGATAGCTTATCTACACTCTGATACAGCAGGCGATAGAAGAACTGCTTTCGAATTTAAGAAAATTTAATCCATATGTATAGAGGTAAATTTAAATTTAAAAAAATGGCTTTTTGCAGGGTTTTATAAACCATCAAAACTGATCAACCATGATTTTGAAACCGATTGTAATATGACTTTTGATAAGATCAGCTCTAAATATGATCATTATATAGCCATAGGTGATCTGAATTATGACTGGTTGGATGACACTAAAAATGAGCAGTTGAAAAATCTATGTGATATGTTTGAGTTACAAAACTTCATCAGAAACCCAACTTGTTTTACTAATCATGGTAAACCTACTCTTTTAGATGTGGTTCTCTCTAGTAATTATATGAGTCATGCATTGGGGAGACTTGCAACTTCAACTGTGGCCTCAGTGATGTTCATAACATGGTGGGGCTACAGTTGGTAGTGGAAGTCCCACCAAAAGCAAGTGGACAACTTATATGGGTTTTAAACATTTTGATGTAAATATTTTCCATCAAAAATTGGAAGAGGAATTAATGCAGACAAATATATATGACCAATTAGACGTAAATCAGATGTATGGCACTTATAATGAAAAATTAGTAAATGTAGCCAATATATGTGCCCCCTTAAAGAAAAAGAAACAACGCAAAACCGGTACTTTCATAAAGAGAACTATAAAACAAGCCATTTACAAAACGAATGCTCCAAAATAATTATTTTAGAAATAGGAATACAAAACACTGGGAAAAATTAAGAGTACGAAGAAATTTGGTAACTGAATTAAAAGAGAAAATCTGTAAACTGTTAATCCATTGACCGGTGTGTGTGTGTGGGGGGGGGGGATGCAAAAATAGATCTTTCTGGTCAACAATTAAACCTTTCCTTACAAACAAAGGCTCTCGCATTCAGAAGGACACTATCCTATGTGAAGACGACTCACTAATTAATAACCTGCAAAATGTATGTGAAGTATTCAATGACTTTTTTGTTAAAGTGGCAAACAATATTGGAAATAAATCCTTACCAATAGATGGAGACCACCCAAGTATTTTATCAATAAAAAGAAACATAAAAAAACACAGAAGATTTTGCCTTCTCTATGGTAGATGAGAGCTTTGTTGGTAAACAAATTGACAAATTATGTGTTAAAAGGCTAAGTTACAAGGTAAGGATGGTATTTCAGCAGAACTAGTGAAACTTGCAAAACCGATTATTGTTAAACCTGTCACAGAAATTATAAATAAGGGCGGGTATCTCATCGTCTGTCAGGTCACTCCATTACACACACAAAAACCCCCAGCACTTAAGACAAAAGCAATTACAGACCTGTTAGCATCCTTCCAGTTATGTCAAAACTTTTTGAACGCATCATCAATCATCAGTTAACAGAAATTTTTAATAAACATTTCAACATTTATTTATCAGCATTTAGACCGGGATATGGTTGTCAAACAACATTACTAAAAATAATAGAAGATTGGAAAAAAGCTCTAGATGAAAATAAATTTATTGGAGCAATTCTAATGGATCTCTCTAAGGCATTTGACTGTTTACCACACGATTTACTTTTGTTAAAAATGAAAGCTTATGGGACTAACAGACGATGCTATACAACTTATTAGTTCCTATTTATCTAATAGGAAACAATGTGTAAAGATTGGTTCTTGTAACAGTGATTTTAAGGAGACTTATAAAGGTGTACCATAGGGTAGTAGTTTAGGTCCCGTTCTATTTAACAATTTCTTGAATGATATTTTTGTTTTTGTAGATAAATGTAGTCTATACAATTATGCAGATGACAACACCTTATCGCATGCTGACCACAATATTGAAAATGTCAAACATAATTTAGAGAAAGGCAGCCTATCCCTTATTGATTGGTTCACCAACAGTAAAATGTAAGCAAATCCTGACAAATTCCAAGCCCTAGCTGTGGGCGCAAAATCTTTTAATGAAAATATAATTTTTGATTTGGCAGGAAATAATATTAAATGTGAGGAAAATGTTAAATTATTAGGAGTCACAATAGGTTTTAAGCTAAAATTTGACAAAAACATAGCAGATATTTGTTAAAAGGCTTTACTGAAAAGACTTGGAAATAAACTATGTCGACTAGGAAAATTAAATATTTACCACTCCTTTATACTTTCGAAGTTCAACTATTGTCCTTTAACTTGACATTTATGTGGTGAACAAAATACACATAAGTTAGAGAAAATACAAGAAAGAGCTTTACGATTTATTTACGATGATTATGTTTCAAAATATGATACATTACTAGATAGATCTAAAATGCCTACATTGAAAATAAGAAGATTAAAAACTATGGCTTTAGAAACTTTCAAAATTATAAACAAACAATGCCCACTTTATTTAAATGATCTTATTTGTATTAAAGATATTTTTTATTCTTTTGGATACTCAAAAACAGCATTTATACCACAGGTAAGAACAACAACTTTCGGTTTACACTCTTTCCGTTCTAGTGCACCAAAATTATGGAACACTTTACCATGTTTACTCCAACATTTTAGAGATGAAACAAATTTCAATCATGTTAAAAGTATGATCAATGCTTGGAATGGAGAGAAGTCTTCATGCTCTTTTTGTATGTGACTGCTTACTGTTGTTTTAGCTTCCAGATCGTTTTGCTTTGCTTGCTATAGATTATTATTTTCAGTTGCTCTCGGTATGATTATTTTGTTGTAAGTTTAATTAAGTTTCATTTTGATATATAAGTTAAAAGTTTTTATTAATATTTATATTTAACAAATATAATCTCTTTTTAAAATAAACTAAACCTAAACTCTTAGTCTTTAATCCATAAAATGGATCTTAATAGTGTTTATTTTATTGCTACTTACTAGTATAACTTTGTCAAATCTCAGCTATGTGGTGTGTGCTCTTACTAGTTTTGATTAAAGCTATTTATATGGATGTGCTTGATTTGAATTTCTATGTGATTAATTGTAATGTGCTCTTTGAAATGAAATATTTATATTATTATTAATGTCGGTCAAAAGCTTTGTAGCTTATGTTTATATGTTGTCTATACACCGACTATAAATAAAATGTGTATTGTATTGTATTGTAAACACACACATACCAGAACGATGTTGGACGACTGGGTTTGTGCAGGGTACTATTAAAGTTTGTAGTTGTATTTTTATGGTCAGGGTAGTATTTAGTATTAGCAACCAAATGCCAGAACGATGTTGGAATATTATATGTTTGTGTAGGGTACTATTAAAGTTTGTAGTAGTATTTTTATGGTCAGGGTAGTATTTAGTATTAGCAACCATATGCCAGAACGATGTTGGAATATTATATGTTTGTGCAGGGTACTATTAAAGTTTGTAGTAGTATTTTTATGGTCAGGGTAGTATTTAGTATTAGCAACCAAATGCCAGAACGATGTTGGAATATTATAGGTTTGTGCAGGTTACTATTCAAGTTTGTAGTGGTATTTTTATGGTCAGGGTAGTATTTAGTATTTGAACCTTATTTCTTTGACATCTTTTTGTACTAAATACACTGCTTTGTCGCGTTTGTTCTATCTGTTATGAATGTGATAATATGGCACTTTTATCTTGGTATCTAAGTAAAATTTGCAAACTATTCTTAAGAATACAAATTAAGCATAGAAAGAAAGAGAACACGGCTATAATAAAAGCAGTTTTTACCTTTCAAAACTGTTAATTAATGTTACAGTTTATTGGTGAACAAGACATACCCATGTGGTATCTAATGTAACGGCGAGGTAGGTATACTATATATATATATATATATATATATATATATACATATTATATAGGTGCTTGATACCAGATTTGCTGGGGAGCTAGCTTTTCCAGCGACGTGGTTTAGCACGCTGCCATAATTGCAAGTTAAACAACGTTCGACGCGGTCGTCAGTTGGATTGGTGACCGCGAGATATTTAATCCCGGATGGGGAGAATTGTCACAAAAATGGTGGCAGCGGTGGGATCTAATCCCAGGTGGAGAGAATTGTTACAAAAATGGTGGCAGCGGTGGGAAAATGACAAATGCCAGACTGGATTTGCCTTACCCATTATAATCACAGGCCAAGTATCCGGATGGGAAAGAAATGTAACTTCGAGGCAGGTATATAGGTGCTTGAAACCAGCCTTGCTGTGGAGCTAGCTTTCCCATCGACATGGTTTAGCACGCTGCCAGAGATGCAACGTTGGCTGTGGTCGCTTGTTGGATGGGTGACCACGTGGCATCTAATCCTTGGTGGGGAGAATTGTTACACTTAAATGGCATACATATCCAGGACCCTTCTCATTTGCATCCAGAAAACGAAGGACAATGAAGTCGGACAGGTTGTCTGGCTTAATTTTCAATAAATCCAATCCGGTATTTCGGCTGTGGCCATTTGCAATTTCCTCGTCGGCTTGGGTTATACTCACATGACTGCTTCAACTTGGGTCAGTTTCCTCATTTACTGGCAACATACTCACAGTTTTCTCATTAACTTGAATCACGCATTTTACTCATAAACTTGGGTCATATTCACAATTTCCTCGTAGACATGGGTCAAACTCAAAAATTTCTCATTGTCTTGGGTCATACTCACAATTTCCTCATTGGCTTTGGTCATACTCACAATTTCCTCATTAACTTGGGTCATACACACAATTTTCTCATTAACTAGGGTCATACTCACTATTTCCTAATTAACTTTGGTCAAACTCACAATTTTCTCATTAATTTGGGTCAACCTCACAAATTTCTCATATACTTGTGTCATACTCACAAATTATTTGCCAACCCACGTGGGTCACACTCACAAATTCCTCATTGACTTGGGTCATACTTAAAATTTCCTCATTGACTTGGGTCATACTCACAATTTCCTCATTAATTTGGATCAAACTCACAATTACCTCATATATACTCACAAATTATTCTTCAACGTACTTGGGTCATACTCAAATTTTCCTCACTGACGTGGGTCATACTTACACCATCATCTTTGACTTGGGTTAGACTCACCATTTCCTGATAAACTTGGGTCATATTGATGATTCCTCATTAACTTGGATCAAACTCACAATTTCCTCCTTTAATGTGTCTCACTCACAATTTATGTACTTCGGTCACACTCATAATTTCCTCAGTGACGTGGGTCATACTTACAAAAATTTCTTCATTGACTTGGGTTAGACTCACCATTTCCTCATTAATTTTGGTCATATTGATAATTTCCTCATTAATTTGGGTCAAACTAACATTTCTTATTAACTTGGGTCATACTCACCATGTCGTCATTAACTTGGGTCATATTTACAATTTCCTCATTAAACTGGATTAAAAGGGTGGAATGGTGGTCCAGTGGTAGCGTGAATTAAGGACTACTTATCCAGAGGTCTGGGGTTCAAATGCCGGGCTAGCCTGGACATTTCAGAGACCTTACCAGTGTTTCCTACCTCTACGAGAATGTTTGTAAAGCTTGAGGTGTCCATTAGAGTAATCAATAGCCCATTTTGACTTGTGACGAAAGTACATTGCCATGACTGGAAAAAACAGAGTAGATTCCACACTTGTAGCGAGAGACAAATGAATCGAAAGTGTGCGAGTACCTTGAAATTATACCTCCCGGGGAAGCATCGGGCGAAAGCAATTTGGAACCATGCGTAGTAGGGACAATTCACAAGACAACTGTGGAAAACGAAAACATGACTACCTGCCGTCTGGAGTACAACGACGGTTGTCAGGTAGTACGATACATAAGTAGATTCCAGCGGAGGTGATGGTATTAAACGGGAGAAATATCGGACATGATGGCTAATCAGACAGAATAAAAATGTTGGATCATTCTCACAAATACCTGTTCAACTTGGGTCATGCTCAAAATTTCAACATTAACTTTGTTAGAGTCACAATTTCCTCATAAACTTCGGTTGGACTCATATTTTCATCGTCGACGATGTTCAAACTAAAAATTTCCTCGTCGACTTGGGCCATACTCAAAATTTCCTCGTTGACTTGGCTATTCTCAAAATGTCCTCGTCGGCTTGGGCCAGAGCCAAAATTTCTTCGCCAACATAGGCCATACTCAAAATTTCGTCGTCGACTTGTGTCATACTAAAAATTTCCTCGTCATTTTGGGTCATACTCAAAATTTCCTCGTCAAGATGGGCCATAGTCAAATTTCCTCGTCGACTTGGGCCATACTCAAAATTTCCTCGTCAACTTGGGCCATACTCAAAATTTCCTCGTCGATTTGGGCCATATTAAAAATTTTCCTCGTCCAATTGGGCCATACTCAAAATTTCCTCGTCGACTTGGGCAATACTAAAAATTTCCTCGTCACACTGGGCCATACTAAAAATTTCATCGTCGTTTTGGGCCATACTCAAAATTTCCACGTCAACTTGGGCCATACTAAAAATTTCCTCGTCGACTTGGGCCATACTCGAAATTTCCTCCATACTAAAAATTTCCTCGTCAACTTGGGCCATACTAAAAATTTCCTCGTCAACTTTAGCCATACTAAAACTTTCCTTGTCGACTTGGGCCATACTAAAAATTTCCTCGTCGACTGGGGCCATACTCAAAATTTCCTCGTCAACTTGGTCCATACTAAAAATTTCCTCGTCGACTTGGGCAATACTAAAAATTTCCTCGTCACACTGGGCCATACTAAAAATTTCATCGTCGTTTTGGGCCATACTCAAAATTTCCACGTCAACTTGGGCCATACTAAAAATTTCCTCGTCGACTTGGGCCATACTCGAAATTTCCTCCATACTAAAAATTTCCTCGTCAACTTGGGCCATACTAAAAATTTCCTCGTCAACTTTAGCCATACTAAAACTTTCCTTGTCGACTTGGGCCATACTAAAAATTTCCTCGTCGACTGGGGCCATACTCAAAATTTCCTCGTCAACTTGGTCCATACTAAAAATTTCCTCGTCGACTTTGGCCATACTAAAATTTCCTCGTCGACTTGGGCCATAAACCGTGTACTACGTGAAGCCAGTAATTTTGTCTTTTGACGGCGGCTGTTCGGAGTATTATTGCTGTCCATTTAGCTGGTTGTGTCGGTGTCATAATAACAGTGAATATAACAATAACAAGTTTAATAACTTATTTATAGAAACACACCAAAAACTAGAAATAGCGACACAGATTATTCACGTGAGCCGGTTTTATCTGAAGATATCGATGTTTATTCAAATATTGATTTGGTTTAAAAGCAGTTGCCATTCAGATTACTACGATTTTTTTCAGGAATCAGAATTTAATCATTATTTTTTGGGTTATTGTTGAATAATTATAATTAATGTAGTTACTTTGTAAGACGTGTTAAATAGTTAAAGTGGTGATAACGGAATTTATAATGACATTGACTGTTGCATTTGAAAATAAAGGACGAATGTAACGAAATATATGCATACAGGGGATATAAGCAATGGACAGTCCATCATAGATGGTCAAGTCAATTAATCAAGTACGTGGACAAAGTAAGTATAAGCAAACAGTAGCTAACCCTTGGTTAATACAACACATAACAACTTTTCTGAGAAGCCTAAAGTTTGCAGTAATTATTTTAAAAAGTATGCATATGCGCGTGTGTATGTTGCTGGCTGGAAGAACGACCGCGTGATATCTAATCCCGGGTGGGGATTATCTTGTAACGTGTCCTCCCAACCTGGGATTAGATACCGCGCGGTCGCCCATCCAGCCAGCTACCGCGACGGACGTTCCTTAACTTTGCATCTCTGGCAGATAACGTGTTCCATCAGTCATATACATGTGCATGCTACTTCGTTAATTTGATCCTCTGTTAATTTCAATTTATTATTACAATCACAATTATATTTCAACTTTCGTCCGGATCCACTACACATTTATCGACAACAATGTGATTTGTCGTGACGTATGATGTACTGCCATGGTTACATCCATTTGTTTACTTCCGGTCGTTGCAATGATAGGACTCAGTAAATGTTACTACAGAAATCCGCTTGACTAAACTTTTTCTTTATTCAACATTCATTCAGTATTATCATTATGGACCTATAAATATCCATACACCCGTTAAAAGGCAGCCTAACACAAAAACAAAACTCAGCTAAGTTTTCTTTATGTTTTAATCAATGTGTGACATCATTGACGACAAGGGTGAAGGAAAGCCACCGTTGTTGCACAAAACGAAGTTTATTCAACTGAGAGTTTACACAACAATGTCACACTTCTTAGGATAAACTTTTCTTATATATATATCACAATGATGGAAACATATTACGAGTCCAAGGCAGTCACGAACGCTCAAATCTATCGGATATCATTTCAATGAATGCCAAGGACTCTCCGTATGGAATGCCAAATCCGATCTGAATCGATGAACACCACAAACGACAACACAAGACAACAGACGATGCTTCCAGCCAAAATACCGAGGCCCTTGGCTGATGTGCGTTGATCATCGGCAGATGTGAGGCGACGACGAGTGGACGATAAAGTCTTCTTTTCGACGGTCAATGTTTTTATTATCTCCTGAACTTTATCTTCAACTGTTAAGCTGACGTTTGAGTTGGCATGGCATGTATAGCAATGACAGTGGGGCGACGTAGTTGTCTCCCCTCCCGTAGTTGTATCCCCTTCCGTAGTTGTCTCCCCTCCGGAAGTCGTCTCACCTCCCGTAGTTGTCTCTCCTCCGGAAGTCGTCTCACCTCCCGTAGTTGTCTCTCCTCCGGAAGTTGTTTTTGATGTAGTTGGTGAAGCTGATGTTGATGTAGTTGACGTTGTCAATGAACCTGAAAATATGTAAAGTTTGCTTTTCATATACAGTGTGCACACTTATATATCGTTGGATTATAAATTGAAATGGTAATTATGTCCGAATGAGAGAGGAACAGATACAGAGAACTGTTATGTAGAACATGCCCAGTATATAACACTAGTACACGAATAATCCTATTTATAAGACCTGACATGACTTATTTTACATTTTGACATTTTCCTGTTGCGTCAGGTCTTATCGTATTGCCTATTGTGTTTTTTAGCAAGATTGCGACAAGAATCTTTGTCGCTAGTTAGACGAGTCGTACAAGAAGAAACTAAATGCTACAACAGAAATAGTACGATTCTATGCTAAAATAAATATTTCTTTATCGAAAAAATTCGAAATATAACTATAATTAGTACAAATCTTATTGTTTTTCCATAAGAATCCAACCTTTTCCCCTTGCATATCAATATTTCCACATCACCGCCATATTACAGCGCAACAGAGCCGAAATATTCCAAATGAACTAAACAGTGCAAGTTTACGGATCAAAATTTTAAACGAAATATATTAATTCTCTGCATTAATAAGGTAGTCAATTTTTTTTTAACTTTTCGTCTAATATTTTACAATGGTTTTGTGTTTC
>JAULCC010622422.1:0-10216 GCA_032358795.1 Nuttallia obscurata
AGATTTTTCGTACAGGAGACCAAGTTTAAATTAGCCCTATGTTAACTTTGGGATAGGGAATGCGACAATTTAAGATATAAATAACAAAATTCCAAGTACGTTTTAGAAAACATTCATTAAAGATTTCCAGTGAACTTTAACAAATAGTGATTATCCTAGAAATCAGTTTAGATCTAGATCAGTTGCCTCAAAACTGCTAGAGCATCTGTTTTGAAATCCATACTTCTTTAATTGCCATTCAGATTATAATTCTTAGAAAATTACAGAGAAAAGACAATTAATTTTGAAAATTTTGGCAGACGAAAACTTTTCCAGCTAACAAATGTTTTTATTACACATATGTTGTGGCCAAGCTGGGATTTAAGCTCTTGACCTCTGGATGGTAAGGTGGGCTGTGTTAGCCAGACTCATATAACTAGTACTTAATCTCTCAGCCCCTGAATTACCACAGTGGGTTTAACTAAATCCAGGTCTATAGGCACTGGATTTTTTCATGTTAGGAAGCCTTGTGGTACTGTGAGCTCAAGGTTCTTTATGAATTTCCTCTCTGCCTGAATAAAACATTACTACAGAGGTCCCCCTAGAAGATGAGCTGGACATAGCAATATAACTGATATACTGTTAAGCGACATTAAATGTAAACCTAAAGCAGTCAAACAAAAATTAAGATTTGTGTAAATAACTCTTTTTACACTAAGTAACTATTGGCTGCTAAAAAGTCGTCTTCATAAAGATTTTTGCAGAAATAGAATCTCAGTGTCTAACAGTTTGTTTGGACCTCTGATTTGTTATGTGGGACCTGATCAGGATCCAGACTGTACGTTTGTATAGGTCCTCAACGTTATTCAAAACCAGTCCCTATAGTGCTGAAAGAGTTAACAAGTTTAAGACATGACACAATGTCACAAGTTTAAGACAGTTGACACAATGTCACAAGTTTAAGACAGTTGACACAATGTCACAAGTTTATGACAGTTGACACAATGTCACAGGTTTAAGACAGTTGACACAATGTCACAAGTTTAAGACAGTTGACACAATGTCACAAAGGATATCATTTTCTTGGACACTATTTTGCTCACAAAAATCATGTCTTAGAGTTGTCCCAATTTTGGTAAAATTTTCTTACAATAAATTGATAATCAGAGTTAACTGATTGCTTTTGGTGTACATTTTTATCCTCGCAGTGCATGCTGTGTTATCTAAATACGGTACTCTAATGTGTCATAATTATAGCAGCAAATATACGTACTGCAGAGTGAATTTAAAGTAGTCATTTTGCATAATAATTATCTAACTTACAAATATTTTGAATCATTTGAGCTGAGTAAGATCACAGTTCTCATGTTTTGTATAGGCAGTTAAAAATTGCATGCTGACAACTCAATGAAAATATCTTAGCATCTGAAATGAAATATATTTGTCGAATAAAATGGACTTACCGGTTCCTTTTAATCGAATTTCTGAAAGTTTTTTATTTTTCTTGCGGGATTTCTGTTTTTTCTCACTGTAATCTTTAACAGTAACTGTTGTTGTTGCAACACTAGTCAGGGCGTTATTTCTATTACCAAATCCACTGTCCCCTAATAGTTGAAATATGTATGGCACATAGACCTGACGATACTTTGCAACACTCGCGCACGTGCCAGGTTCAGTGTAGAAAAGTACAACAAAAAGGCACGAGAACACAAAGGCAAGAATGGACTTCATTGCTTCCTGTGTTATTTTTATATCCACAAAATATATTTATAATCAACACTTATTTCACTTTACTTAATTAGAATTAAAAAAATTCATAAAGAAAATTTGTTTAACAATAAAGCATATCTATATATTTTAAGTGTTCGAATTCAGTTTTAAACAACTATATTACAATACAAACAGTCCTTCAGGGTTTTCTATTTTAACTTTGATAGTGTCTCACATTAATCCAATTCATTTTAATCACTTATCCAATTCATTTTATCACTTATCCAATTTCAGCTCTAATCACCATTAAGAATTAAGTACCTGAGAAAAATCTCAGTGAAACATTTTATAAATATCCCACAGAAGGCTTTAATTCCATTCCATATCACTGGTCCAGTGGGTCATTAACATAATAACATTATCCACCTTTGATTACATCATACATGCAGCAGTAATAATCCTTCTTTAAGCAGCATGCATCATATCTGATAGATTTTCCCTATCAAGTATTGTCTGCACAGTATCCCCAGTCCTTCAAACTCAATAGTTAAAGTATACAAGTCTTATTCACATCTATAGTACAGGCCGGTTCAGTGTGTAAGTGCCACTGTATTGTGAGCTACAGTTAATAGACATTATAAAACTTTAAAGGGGATTTCCCTAAAACTGTTGATAGATTTATACTTTATATATATTTTTTCCAGATTTCCCCCCTAAAGTATTATAAATACTATAAATAAGAACAAGAGGGTCATGATGGCCCTGGAGGCGCTCACCTGAATATGGCAGCCACTTTTTTTAATCAGGGAAAAGTTTCCCAATACAAATATACAAGTTCTAATATTTTAGCTCTAGCAGTTATGGTTTAATGGGGGAGAAGATTAACTATCATCACTCAAGAAACACTTATGTGTCAAATTATTTTCATATCTGGCCACTATAAAGTACCTATATAATGATGGTCATTATATGGTATATAATTATATATAATGAAGGTAATTATACAGAATTTTACTTTCAGCAGAATCTGTTTGATCAGTCTGCTGTAATTTAGAAAATCTATATAGAGAATGAGTGAGTAAAATAATGTTTTATGGCATATCAGAAAACAAGGGATACATAGTGTCAAAAACATGAAAATGCTACTTATATAACATTTGGTGAATATATTAAAATGCAAACTATGATTATAAAGTACAAAGTGAGAAATGTAATAAACATAATTAATTCTTTGATTTCATAATCAAAATAAAACAATAAAGCGAAAACATGACACAAATGGCAGCTTTGTTTGGTACAAAATCCCCACTTTGAAGATATATAGAGGATCTGATATGATTGGTCATTAGGTACTGAAAATATTAAACGAGTTGAATGAAACGATACGAAACGAGGCTCTTTGAATCTTCCACTTTTCCAACATCTCTCTTTGAGGCTACTTAAAGAAATAGATTTCCAGAGATAACTGAAGATCTATGCAATCCAGTAGACACTTTCTTCTTATAATAAACAAGAGGATCATCAGATGGCCCTGAAAAGCTCGTTTGAAGATGGCAACTATATCTGTTTTATAAACAACAAGGCTTGAACAACTTTGATAGAGGGTCACCAAATAATTTAATTCAGTTGAAATTAGACATGAATTTCACAGCACATGATTTTGTGTTCTCCATTTTGTAGTTATATAAGTATTTTAAAATATCCAACTCTAGCATGTATTATTTTAGCAGAGAAGACTTTTTTTTTTCTCACTTTATCAGTTTATGTAAAGTAAGGCATCCATGAGGCAACTCCAAATCCACCCGTATGGTAGATGACCTGAATTTGATGTACAAAATTGAATATGGCAGCAGCAGAAGCAGCAGAATGTATGGTTCTAGAGGAGAAGACATAAGTTTCAACACTATAAATGTATGTAAATTAAAGATCCTGTCCTATACTATCATCATTCTATGATAATGTCTGTCTCTGTCTAAAATTTTAGGTCAATATGGTGGTGTTTAGAAAAAGACAAATTCAATATAGAACTACACGAGTAACATTTAAAAACGTCTCAGAAATGTCCATTTAAGTATGAGTAATACATTCATCCAGTCTAGCTAATGAACACCGAAAGTCTGAGGAACTTTGGAGTAACGTCTGAGTAACAAACAAAACGGATGAATACATGCATCCATCAACGTCCAGTTTGCCTCTTTTAACCTACTGTCCCACTTAACCATCTAACCATACCGTCTGAAGAAGGATGCGTGCCTTTCTTGGCAAGAGATAGACAAGCTGTCCAACTGTCCGGCCATAAAAGTATGAATACCTTTTAGATTCTGCATGAGTAATGGTCAAAACAGTAACAAACCACATGAGTAATGGATAAGTACTGTCTATCACGATCAGAATTTTGATGTTCTATCTGCTAACGTCTAAAAATATCTGAGAACCTACCGAGGAACAAATAAAAATGTCCTAGAAATGCAAGCATCCATTTCTCAGATGGTATCATAAGACGGTGAAGTGGGACAGTAGCTTTAAAGAGGAGGCCCCTTGAGGAGGGCTAAAACGGACCCCCAGTGTTACCAATTTTGAACAAACTAAGAAAAAAAACCTGCATAATCACACACAATGTGTCAGCTTTACATGTATGATCTCAGCTTTACATGTATGATTTCAGCTTTACATGTATGATCTCAACTTTACATGTTTAATATTATTGTACTCATGATATGAGTTAACAAATGAGTAATATTATTGTACTCACTCATTACATGTATAGTTTCAGCTTTACATGTATGATTTCATCTTTATATGTATGATCTCAGCTTTACATATTTGATTTCAGCTTTACATTTAAGATCTCAGCTTTACATAAATGATTTCAGCTTTACATTTATGATCTCAGCTAAATGATCTCAGCTTTACATGTATGATTTCAGCTTTACATTTATGATCTCAGCTTTTCATATATGATTTCAGCTTTTCATGTTTAATTTTAGAGATACATGTATGATTTTAGCTTTACATGTATGATTTCAGCTTTACATGTATGATTTCAGCTTTACATGTATGATTCCATGTATGATTTCAGCTTAACATGTATGATTTCATGTATGATTTCAGCTTTCCATGTATGATCTCAGCTTTACATGTTTGATTTAAGCTTTACATGTATGATCTCAGAATTACATGTATGATTTCAGCATTACATCTATGAGTTCAGCTTTACATGTATGGGTTCAGCTTTACATGATTGCATGATTTCAGCTTTACCAGTATGATCTCAGCTTTTCATGTTTGATTTAAGATATACATGTATGATTTCAGCTTCACCAGTATGATCTCAGCTTTTCATGTATGATTTTAGCTTTACATGTATGATTTCAGCTTCACCAGTATGATTTCAGCTTTACATGATTGCATGATTTCAGCTTTACATGTATGGTTTCAGCTTTGCATGTATGATTTCAGCTTTACATGTTTTTAATTTTTGAGATACATGTATGATTCCTCTGGTGGCCAGGTTATTTCACTGATCAAAATAATATCAGCAATCTTGGTAGAGAGTCACCAAAAAACAAACATCTGCCTAATCATTTTAAAATCTAGCCACTAGTTTTGGTCAAGAAAGGTTTTAAACATTTTCATCTATGTTGTCATAGCAAAATGTGCTCTGCATTGAATCCAATTTTATGAACAACTTTAAAGGGGACCATCCAAGGAAAATCCTTGTGTAGCTTAATTGAATAATCAGTTTAGGAGAAGATGTTATATGAAGCAAATGAGAGAGACTATGGACAACTGACAATGGCCAGTCACAATAAAGCCAACCAGGTGAGTTAAAATCATCCCACATAAATAGTAAAAATTACCAAATTTACATAGTCACTTTTTGTAATTCACATACAAAATCCAATCCTCCCATTCCCTGCATCCATACTAAAGTCTACCCCTCATCTAAAGTCACATATACAGATATAACCATATCCAATATCAAATGTTCTCCATATCTATCATAGAAAGTACACTTCATTCAAATCAAATGTACCCCACAATCAAAGTCAAATGTACCTAACACCCAAAGTCAAATTCCAATACATCCAAGTCAAACATACCCAAAACCCAAATTAAACTGAATTCCAAAGTACACCTCCTTAAGTCATATGCACCCACACTCATAGTCAAATGCACCCAAGTCCAAAAGTCAAATGTACCCCACTCTAAAAGACAAATGTACCCCACTCCAATAGTCAAATGCACCCCACTTAAAAAGTCAAATGTACCTCTCTCCAAAAGTCAAAGGTATCCCATTCCAAAAGTCAAATGCACCCCACTCCAAAAGTCAAATGTATCTCATATCAAAAGTCAGATGTACCCAATTCCAAAAGTCAAATACACCTCACGTCAAAAGTCAAATGTACCTCTCTCTAAAGTCAAATGTACCCCATTCTAAAATTCAATGCACCCCATGCCAAAAGTCAAATGTACCTCTCTCCAAAAGTCAAATGTACCCTACTCCAAAAGTCAAATGTACCTCACACACAAAGCAAATTATACCTCACATCAAAGAAAATAGGACCAACAATCAAAAGTTTCCTGCGCATCAGAATAGTACAAGTCAGTTGTGTTGCAGACACACTGAATGACACAACTAAAATTACAAGGCGAAACAAGCTGATATTAAGTTACTGTATGATAGTATCAGCTTAGTACTTTATGGCTACATCTAGACATACAAACAACATATGGTGTGCTGAGGTTATATCAATATGCCATTTGCTTAGCTTTGAGTTATGACTCATTTGGAAACATTGTTTTGTATTTTCACATCCCAAAAACAAAATATACATTTTAATTAAAGGCGGACATAAACCTGTGTTCCTGTGTTTATGAATCAGAATTAAAATCAAGATAATATGTTTGTAAAAAGAAATTTACCCCTCCCACAAACAATGATGTGGAAGATTAGGGCCAGCATTCTCTAGTTATCAAACTGGCAATGATTGGTTATCAAGGTCAGAGACTATGACCATGACCTGATTACTGATGACCATAAACAGGAGTCATTTACTAGTTTCCAAACTCCTTAAAGAGTTTGAGGACCAGGCATTCTTTATTTATCAATTATACAAGCTTTTTATGTTCCAAAGTCACAGTGACCTTGACATCTTACCTGATAGTCTCAAAATCAATAGGGGTCATCTATTGGACATGTTGAACCTCTTTATCATGTTTGAAGACCATAATTTTGTCAAGTCTAAATCCAGTTATCAAGCATATACAGGTTTTGTGTTCTATGAAATGGTGACCTTGAACTTTGATCTGATAAACTTCAGATTAATAGGGGTCACCTAGTGGTCAACTCCTTGTTGAGTTTGAAACCATAGGTCCAATGGTTCTCTAATTATCAATAAACACGCTTTTTTGTGTTCAAAGTCACTGTGATCATCACCTTTGAACTGATGACCTCTAAACAATAGGGGTCATCTGATTGTCATGCCAAACCTCCTACAAAGATTGAGGATAGCAGGTCAAGGCTTTCTTCAAGGATCAAGCAAAAATATTGCATGGTGACCTTGACCTTTGACCTGATCAACATAAAATATAATGGGGTCATCCACCATAGGTCCAGGCATTTTCTATTTATCAATCTGACAAGCTTTTTGAGTTCAAAGTCATGGTGAACATGACCACAACCTTTTACCTTATAGTCTTAATATTGATATGGGTCATCTACTAATCAAGCTCATCTTCCCTGTGAAGTTTGAAGACTATAGATCAAATCTTTATTCAGATAATAAGGGGACATAATTTTTCCTTTCAATGTCATATATCTTTGACATTTCACCTGATGACCTCAAAATCAATAGTGGTCACTCCCAACCTCCTTGCTAAGTTTGAGGACTGTAGGTCCAGACATTCTCTAGTTGTCAGTCAAACAAGATTTTTGAATGCAATGTCATGGTGACATTGACCTTTGACCTGATGACCTCAAAATCAACAATTGGTCATGCTTAACATCCTTACTAAGTTTGAGTACTGTAGGTCAAGAGGTTCTTCAATTATCGATAGGAAAATTATTTGTGTTCAAGTTCAGCTTTTTTTCAGTGTCAACACTGTTGAAAATCCAAGCGTATTTCTTGACCTATGCTGTCTGACAATCCAAGCTTATTTCTTGTTCTACATTGAAAATCCAAGTCTATTTCTTATTCCACACTCTTTCATAATGTAAGACTAGTTCTTGGTCTACACTAGTTGATAATCCAAGCCTATTTCTTGGCCTACACTCTTTGAAAATTCCAAGCCTATTTTTTTTGCCTTCCGTAAGCCTGTGACATAAAGGATCTAAACATGTGTGAAAAATGCAAATTTATTTTAAAATGGTTGAATGTAGAAGAACAAATGTTCTTACCAGACTTTAAAATCATCCTCAAATCAATTGAATTATTTTTCTAAATTCAAAATCGGTTGCAATAGGCTGACCAGGTCAACTCATACTATAATTATTGATCTTTCACCTCATGAAAATCGATACCAAAAGTGTTTCAACAGTTTTATTTGTTTGCTAGCAGTCACCTGGCATCATTGTTCACAAAACTTTTCAAAACCAGGATTTTTATAATCTTATGATTTTCTTATACAGCTTTGATCTTCTTAAACAATATTGCTTTCAGAATAAAGAACTTGATACACATGATCTAGATTGTTGAGAAGAATAAAGATTTGAACTTAAAACAACATTTCATTAATTCTGATGAGAAAAATATAAAAGATTTAATTGATCCATATAAAATCACGATATAAAATATAAAATCCAGCTGGCTTGCGGTAGGTCGGTGGTTCCACCCGGGTGCACTCTGTGCCTGAAATAGTGTACAGAGGTCCCCCGGGGTCTTCCTCCACCTGTAATGAGCTGGACATCCCAATATGACTGAAATACTGTTAAAGCAATGTTAACTTCCAAATAAACAAACACACAAAATAAAATCAGGATCAATTTTGGGATTACTTTTAAGATCAGGATCAACCCATCCCATTATGCAATATTTTTTAAATATTTTTTATACGATCATTTCTATGTGACTTTCTGTAACAGTGGTTAAGTTATTTGAAATATCAAAGACAACATGTTGAAGACATTCCAATATATTTATTTGATTTTGATCCTGATCCTGATTTTGAAAAGTTTTGTGAATATTGGGTCATAAACAACCTACTTGTTTATACCAAAACATGGAAGTTGCAATATGGCTCCAACAGGTGCAACATTACATTATATCTTAGTTTTTTATATTACGAGTATAAAACTTGATATCCTGCAGAGTTACTGTATCTCCCTCTCCTCAGACTAATAATTGGGTGTATGGTACATGGAATAGAGGTTTTGAACTGCCTGTATCCATTTGCAATGTCACCTGTACTGTATGTACAGTCAAACAGACAAACTACCGACTTTATTGTAGACTTTATTATAGACTAATGTGACTGCTGCAGTATAAATATCTATATCAGCATCAACACCTATCGTCAGCAGTATATACATTTGCCATTGAATCATTTATCACCAAATCTTAAATTTATGTAATGTTTTTTTTTCAAAGAAATTTACGTTGTCAAATTCTAGCTTTTTGCTGCTGTAAACATTTTTTTACTAATTGATTTTTTAGTGAATTTACAAAAAAATGTAAGCATTTAATTCGTAAGTGTTTAATTTTTTTTATGTGATTTTTAACACATCTAACAGCACCAGTCAAATTGCTACTGTTTATATATACAAACAAAATAATCATTTGATGTGATTTAAATGAAAGCAGAACCTCTACCTCTGTTGCTGCAGATTACAAATTTTAATGTAACATCTGCCTACAATCTATTTGAATAATTTCACTCATGGTATATTAAAGAGTTTACTGACCTCATCGTAATGTACATATATTTTTTTTCTTCTATTCTTAAAGGAAGTCTCTCCTAAACACAAAATAAAACATCATATGATACGATACAGTTACAAAATGGAAAAATAAAAGCAATAATAGCCATTAATGACTGGAATTATTAGAGACATATGATTTATGAATCATTATCATTACAATTAATCATATACATACTTATATACATATATACAAGTACTCCTTTGGTAAACAAAAAACTGTTCAAATTACTTAACAAATTAATTAACCACAACTACATAAGTGTAACACACCCACCTTAAATGGACCTATGGTGAAGTCATGCTACACCACTGTAGTGTATCTGACCAAATTAGATGAATAGCCTCTGTCTGGACAGTTATATAGCAAATCCTGATAAGGTCCCATGGTGTGATGCTGATAAATGCAGAAAATGTGTTGCCAAACAGTCACTTGGTCCTTGACCACTGCAGGGTTGTGATAATGGGAAACTAACACTTTAATTCTTGGTTCTTGACCACTGCAGGGTTGTGAAAACAGGACACTATCACTTTAATTCTTGGTCCTTGACCTCTGCAGGGTTGTGATAATGGGACACTATCACTTTAATTCTTGGTCCTTGACCACTG
>JAULCC010622433.1:0-10216 GCA_032358795.1 Nuttallia obscurata
TTTTCCTTACAAAATCGGCTTATTTTTATATAGTTCGCAAGTTTCTTTGAAAATCAAAAACTTCTTTCCTGTTGACATAATTGAATTAAATTTTTAAGAGAGGGATATGATATGTTTCCAAGATATTTACGTCTAATTTCTCTATATTTTGGACGGCACAGAATGAAGTGATATTCAGATTCAACTGTGAGTGTATTGCAAAACTGACAGAGTCTATTCTCTCTTTCAATCTGATTTTAGCTATGAAGGCCTAAGCTGATGGAATTTGCAAGACAAAAGATGCATATGTCTGATTCCACTATATCGAACTGATTCTATAGTATCTCTATCACATCAATTGCTGCGCCGTTATATTACGAGAAAGCTATGTCTAGTGATGCTGCACCCTCTCACAAGTGTGTAGATAAACACTTATTTGCGTGACAGTTGGCATCCATATTTCGCTACGTCTAAAAAGTACAGATTTTACGCCGGAAGTAATCGTCGCTTAAGACCAGAGAGACGCTTGACCATACAATGAATGCTATCTGTTATTACTTATTAGTATTTATATATTTCAAAGAATCATAACATCGGTTTACCATTGACTAGTGCAAATTATTTTATACATTTGCATAAATAGCATCTCTGTTTTCTCTTTTCCCCAGACTATATGTGTCATTTAGTTTTACAGTCACGCAATCGCAAAATATCATGTTACTGCTGTTGCAGTATAATACTTGATCATGATCCCTAGATAACTCCCTTGGAAGTGGAATGTTTTCCACAAACCTAATCTACATGTAGCTACATTGACATTAGCTTACCAGCTAAGTTCATAATAGGTGGTATTACATATTTCTGCTGAAAAACTCTATACTGAATGTCCAATGAACGTTTAGTAACAACAGTTAAATACCAACATATCAATTTGAAATATCTAACAATCAAAGTTATCTCATGTTTCGTCTGCCTACACACAGAGAGGGTTCTTAATATATAGGTTTGCAAAATCGTGTAGAAATATTTTTCGTGAGTTATTTTCTTAATTAAATAATAAGCCTTCATATCTATTTATTATAGATGTGCTGCAATAAGTCCTATTTAGATTGTTTTCATTCTTTTCATATCTTATTCCAAATTCCAAATCCTTCATTTGCAAGAAGTTATTTTCTTTACAGATAAGAGCAAATCCAACTCTTTAATGATTAGATAATATTATCTAATACACTAAATCCGCCTGAAATTTTCATCTGTTTGTAAGACAATTCTCTGTTATTCAAAATGCAGCGAAGATAAATAGCAAAACATGTCAGCTGACAAAATTCCAAGGGCTAATCTTATACAGAATCAATAAAAAAATTATTTACGTCTCATCCGAATGACGCCAAGGGTAGAAGTACACATTTCATTAGGAATTCATGTTCACCAAGTACAAGGACATCTAGAAATGTTGTTGTGAAACTGGGATATTTAATAATGTGTTTTTGTCATTATGGTGGACTTCAAATTGACATATAATGCAAATGTAATTTCACAATTGTTTTTTAATTATCCACCCGTTCTCCAACTCTCTGTAACATTGTCAAGCGATTTATTGCCTGCGAGGACGACCGTTTTAAGTAATGAGGAATTGTTCGCACGGCATAATCATCAAAACGAGGAAACCCAAATGCCAACAAAAAGACGACAAAAACGCCTCCATCTGCGCCAACACGAGAGATTAATTCAAGTTGTAAGAACTTGTTTCGCAATCGTTGTAAAATAAATAAAGTTTGTATATCATGCTAGGCTTACATGTATGTATATCAGGTTTTGCAAAGTATTTATTTACGGAAATTTTCAAACAAACAAACATATCGAGCGACTAAACACATACTACGAAGTCAGTTACTTTCATACTTAATCCCCATGATTTCCTATCTGTTATGCATATCAATATATATTTCATACAGACAACACAAAAATTTACATATACATAAATGGTATTACTATGTAAGTATCATATAACATTGATATATTCATTATTCAAACATTATGCATCATTAGTCCTATTATTGAGAAGTGTACATGACCCTCAATTTATAGAATTTGTGTGCAAGTTTCTGTATATATCTAGTAGTCAGTTCTTTTTGTGATCCTACCGGCTCTCTGTCCATTTGGTTAATAAAAGGAGAGCGAATCGCAAACAAATTCGATTTCAGCTGTAACATTTCTAAGACACTACAATTACGATCGCGATTCTTCCTCGTGTTAAATATACTTTTGTTTTATAACATAGCTGTTCCAGATATGGGGATGATCAATGTCGTCAAAAAAAGAATTATATCCAAAGGAAAAGGATGCCCCCATGTTGCAATTGTTGTCACTAAATTGAAGAACACTTTTACTTATCAGATTAGTGCCATTCTAATAAGTCTTGCAAAAGCATTGGCTGCAAACATGTCTTTCTTTTTGGCCAACTACACATAAAGGCTGTTTATTTGTGAATGTTTGATGCAAAGCCTTCTAAAAATGCAGGTCGAGTTGGATACACAAAACTTATGTGTGGGAGGAATTGGACACAGAAACATTGTCCTCTGTATCTTAAATATTTAAAATAACAAAGGATAATAACTCAAACAAAATATGTTTAGCCATAATTACTTTATTTAGGACGATATAGACATCAAAGTTACATGTATTTGTTTGTGAAGGTTTGAAACAAATCCACTACAGTGTGGAAGGAGATGGACACACAATGTTGGCGGCTTACATACGGGCGGACAAAAACAACTTTATATGACCCCATTTTGTAAATGTGGGTGGCATTGAAACACTTCTCTTGTTTAAGCTCACCTGAACCAAAGACTCAGGGGAGGTATTGTAATGGATGGGCCCGTCCGGCGTCCGTTGTATGTCGTACGTCATACGTCGTACAGCGTACGCCGTACGTCCACAATTTGTTTAAACAACATCTCCTCTGAAACCACTGAACGGAAGTTGATGAAACCACTCCATGAAGAACTGTGGTTGCCATGGCAACCGAGGTGCAAAACTTTAACAATCTTCTTCTCAAAAACTGTTGGTCCAATTTTAACACAATTTCACAGAAATGATCCTTTGGTTGACCTCTACCAAAAAACTTTAAAAATCTTCTTCTCAAAAGCTTATGGCCATTTTTAAAATAATTTGATATTAGTTTTTTTTCTTTAGTGACCTTCTACAAAAATTATTCAAATTATTTGGATCAGTTAAAAAAAATGGCCACCAGGGGGCAGAGCCAGCATGATCCTCTTGTTTTAATATTACATACAAAATCATGCCTGCATGTTAATTATGATATATTTCACACTCTACCTTGTATCAGTGGCACACAATTCCATATCGTTCAGATGTCAAGAGCTGTAGGCGGAGTATTTGATGAAAAAAGCAAATTGAATAAGCTTTTTCTGCTGAAATCTTATTTCTTATATACGAGTACTTAAATTGTAGCAGCGATAATTTTTACTACTCCAATGTTCCTACTAAGCATGCATTTTTGTGATTTTGAAACAACAATTGGCTACAAAATACCCTGGTCAAATCTTGGTAAAAGGTCTTTAGTTTATGTTTTTAATGATCGTTGTCGTCATATGTATGATTCAATGGGAGGGAATATTATTTAGTATTGTCTATACACGCAAAACAACCGACATAAAGCATTACAGTATGCTTACACGGAGCATGTTAAAACTTTAAATCGTATTTATGTTTCGACTAGGTATTTTATAGTTTGTATTTGTTGGCAGAAAACACGGTTTTATACTTTTAAGTCTTAGAAATCAGCCAAGATAGCGTGCTCGAGATATATATTAACCAACATTTGTTTTCTGGTCTATTTCTTGTGTCTAAACATCTGAAGAACAAGACAGATTCAGACTATTATTTTAGTGTGTCTTAATTCCTCATCTTTTTCTGTGTGGAACAAAGTGTTACTGAAAAAGATATCCAACAGGACATTTCCAAATAAAGTTTCTGCGTTGTATTACACCTGACTGCTCAGATTTCGTTTAAATACAAGTTAACCTTTCTCTTTGCCAAGTGAATTACAAAATCAACCAAAACATATTACCTGCAATAACGGCGTTTTAATACAGAGTAATGACTTTGAATATACAAATGTTGTTGTTTTTTTCATTACGAGAAAATAATTTATTTCGAATATGTATATTTCCATAACCTTTAACAGTGCTGTAGTGTCGCTTGATAGATATATTTATCAAACAGTCCACTGGGAAAATATTTATTTCTCTGCAGATAACCTTTCATATTACCACGTACACTAAGTGAAAGTTATTTATATTTCCATTATCGTAATTAATAAAAGAATGGTGATGTTTGTAATGCAAAGAATAAAAGGTCAACATGACAAACCAACTTCATCCGAAAGAAACTAAAATTGTATTCAGTGAGATGGTGTGTTTATTGTAGTAGCAATCCATTTTTGTCGTTACAAGCTTGTAGATTTTGCATATGTTTAACAGTAAAACACTGACAAGAGAAAACATGTTACCCATATGTACGTTTCTTACCTACAGAAACATTCGTCGTTATAACATGCTATATATTATGGTCTCATCTACATCGAGGATCTCTGATGATTTTCACAATATAAAATAAATTATAGGACGAGTCCAGGAATCTTTATTAAGCGAGCCTCTGGCGACCTTATTATAGGTTCCAGGACGAGTCTTATAAAATGTTGATATAAAGTGATATCTGGTATTTTTTTATCACATGACAATACAATAAGAGGTTAATAAGGTTTTCTTACTGATTTAAATTAAATGATAATCCAGTTAAGTCTATGACGTCATATTTCGTCGTACATTCTACATTACGACGTCAGGTCATCGGGTTTTATATGTAACGTATTTTTTGTATAAGAAAATAAGTGATGATTATGTTACACCGGGCATAAGTAACGTCATGTGATAAATACACATTTACAGCATAACAACATTTAATATAACATTGCCATTCTATAGAGAATAACAAGATATCTTATATACAGACTAAATACGTATCACAGATAGAAGTCAATGTTACGCATAGACTATTCCAAATCAAATATATATAAAAGGTGAAAAGTCGCTTTTAATCCAGGAAATGCCGCCTTAAATTAGTATTAAGATATATCTTTATTGAACTGTGAATGTTTAATAGGGCACTATCGCGCGTATTATAAAGATAGTTTTTAAAAAAAACGATATCTTTCCATATCAGATTTTGAATGAACTGATTAACTGCGTCTTTTCAGAATATCATAAAACTCATTTGTAGAAAGAAATCAATAGCAGAAAAACAGAAAATTATAAAACAAAGTTTACATTATTTAGACAGATAAGAATTGCATTTTTGCCGAATTTAGAAACAGGTTTGGCTGTGAACCTTACCATTACCTTACCTAAAATTATATCAATTATTTTTTTGTTATATTGAACATATTATTTCCAATATCATTATGTAAGTCACATCTTAAAATAGCGTGGCATTTATTTTCAATAGCATCTCTACAGAAGTATCTAAACGTTCGTTTTCATCTCAATTTTCATAACGCCCCGTTTCAATTCTCAAAGGTGCCAAGCCGAACCTAAATTCACCTGTGATTATATTCTTGAAATGAAATCGACGAACTAGTAGCTAAGAGAATCGGAATAAATCTGGAATAAAACGCTACTGAAATAATAAAAAAAAATATATGGAAGATGATGTTATAATTGTTTGGAAACAATGAAACAGTAGATATTATTGATTTAATTCGTTGTTTTACTGGCATCCTACAAATATTCTGGTGTTTGGAATAAACCTGAACTGTTAATTCAATTATACAAATTGCATCTTACTTAAGATAAAGTGTATCAGAAAAACAATTTTAAAAACAATATATAGTTAAATACGAATATGTTTTTGTTGATGAGAAATTAACTATTATATCAGAAAAATGTTTAAACCAGCGGGTATTGTCTAAGGTTCAACTTCAGACAGCTTGCATATTAGTCTGTCCTCTCAACCAAAGGCGACTGGCAAACATACGTAAACCACAGGCAATACTTCAGACCGTCTACCGTGGTTCTAACAGTAACGGTAAAATATGAATAATGAACTACAAGGCTTAAAGCAAATATGATTATTATGCATAATTAAGCTAGCGTTTCGTGTATTACGTCTCGAATCTCTGGATAAGCTGGTAATGAAAGCAGTACATGGGGGAATAGTTCACACAAAGTCACTTGAAAATAAAAGACTTCGTACTATATGGTGATATATCAATGGCTGTTCTCCTTCACACTAGGAAATAATAAGATATTAATTCAATGTGACAATTTCATCAGGAAGCAAGTTACTACTCCGGGACACAACGGACGTTATTGATTGCAGTATGGTAAATATTCATACATCATTACTGACATACAACTGTTGTCATTACTTCAACCATTCGTCATCAGCCAGAGGCCTAACACATTTTACATGTCTAGTGAGGGTTTGTTTTTTTCCGAAAGTAGGGACGTCGCATGCTTGTTTGAATCTTCTTTATTCAAGTTGAATTCGCTGACTGATGGAATAAACACAATTAATTAAAAGATTAAGTTTCAAATTTTTACACATGGTCTTATGTATCAAATTATTCCACAATAAAAAATACTGATAACAAAATAAAAAATACTGATAACAAAATCTCAAACATTTAATTTTTATTGTGGTTGCTTGTGTTTCAAGAATGAATCCGTTAAACTGACAGTTTGGGATTTTCAAACAGATTGGACACGGACACTTTATCCTTAATTTATTACCCAAATTTGCAGATTTCAATGCCTTATTTACCCACAACTGATCAGATACTGCAATATCTCAAATAATTAATATGTCACATAAAAAAGCTATTGCCACTTCAGGAAGCACAATCTCGACTAATTAATTGCATGGAACTGTATTGATGCAAAATAAAAGTGTCTATTAGTATAAGTCGACCAATCCCATGTAAGACCAATGTTGCACAAAAGATAACAGTTATTAGTTCTGTGTTTTTACAATTACCTAAGTTTATTACAATGGTAGTCTGGAAAACGGAAAATATTAACGGAAAATAACTGCTTGCGTCAGATACTTCAAACTTGTCACTTCACGTCGTCAAGATAAGTACATTTTTCTGAATCAATATGAGCCGGATCGTTTGTAACATCATTAGTTTTTTTATATGTATATTGTTCTACGAATACATTTCACTTGCCTGGCAACGAATGTTGAAGAAGTTCAAAGAGAGGGACTGTGACATTTCTCTTTTTTATGTAAATCTGCCAGATTCGTTTGATTCATACCGATGATACATATACCACAACATAAGATGTTGGTTTAATCGAAATACATAGTTGCTCTTTCATTCGGAAGCTCATTTAATGTAAACCATGCAATACCTATAGGTTATTTATAGGGTATACGGATATACATTTGGACGACTTCACAGCTTGTCCAAACTGTGTACGAGTCAAAATATATTTCATATTGTACAGAACACTGTTAAATGATCTTTTTAAGGGCGCAGTGGCGTAATTGATATGGTGTCCGCCTTGCGTTCAGAAAGTTACGGGTTCGAGCCCCAATGGGTCCTTTCTCTTGACCTTCATTTGTTTTCACCGATTACTGGTTCTACCCAGGACACGGACTCGAAAGTGTTTCTACAAGCCATAGGCTTTCAACATAATCGAGCTAATATAAATAAGTTTAACCTAAATGATCTTTTTATTCTAAACCTCGACTTTTTCATTTCAAATACAAAGCCATAAATTGCAGAATATGATAGCATTTTAATTTCTGTTTTCTTGTTTTCAAACGACAAAAATAATCCGGTGAGAACAGGAGCTTTATCGTAACGCTTTATCTAGAGCGCCCGTCGATTCAGACTTTCATTCGGAACCTTTTCACGCATTTCGGTCTTTATCGAGTTAATCGGCTTTAATCTGGATCCAAGCTGTTTGCATATTCTATCACAGTCGCCCTTAGCAGGCTAAAGGTTAAAAAGGTCAAATTTTGAAATACACAGTTTGTCGTAAACCAGTGAATCCATGATGTTCCTTACAGACATTTTTTCTGACCTTAGAAACAATATTAATGTTTAATTGCTATGTGTGTTCTACAACTTATACCACGCTTTGCAATAGAACATCTCAATCAAGAGACATATATAGAGGATATCTGATGAGTTTTCACTTTATATAAAAATGTATTAGACGAGTCCAGGAACCTTTATAATCGAGCCTCTGGCGAGCTTAATAAAAGTTCCAGGACGAGTCTAATAAAATTTGATATAAAGTGAAAACGAACCTGATATTCTTTTTATCACATGACAATACAATAAGAGGTTAATAAGATTTTTCTTATTGATTTTGTGACGTCATTGGTTCTTATATATAACGTGTTGTTTGTATAAGAAAATACGTGATGATTATATTACATCGGATATAAGCAGCGTCATGTGATAAATGCTGATTTGTTCTCAAAGGTTCTTATCATTTCAGTAATGCCTTCATTTCTGAACGCATTTCTCAACTCAAATGAATAGCAGAGGTGCATAACAAAATTTATATCGTAATTTTTATGTCTATGATTCGATGTTTCATGATACAATATACACACGATTATTTAAAGTAGGCATCATATACAACACATAGCATAATCAATGTCCATAGCTATTTATCGATATTAAGGTTGCTGTCTTTGTATTTTGTGTAGTATTCTAAATTTCCCAACTTTGCATAAAATATACATTTAAATCATCACCGTCATTAGGACAAAGGAAACAGCTGAATAAACTTTGAATTTTGGTTTTCGTTGCTTATTTTTTTCTCCTTAAATTATTCAACAGGCGCTGACAGGTTAATTCCGACATTCTTCGAAGAGTAATAAAAATAAAAAATGTTTCGGCCTCTAATGAACTGTAATGATATCGTGTCTGTTGTCAATTTAATAAAAAATTGACTTTGCAAATGCAAATAATATTATTAACGAGGCGATACATAACTTTGGTGAGAAATCTTCGCTGCAGGAATGTAAGCGGAAGATAACTGAATCTTAATAAACGAAGTTGTGTTGCTTAAGTGCCTAACTGAGTACAAGACAAAAAGCACTGAAGTGGAATGTCTGATTTATTTGCCATGTATAACTGTGAACCTGAAATGTTAATCATTGTCCTAAAATCATTGTCGTAAAATGGTATTCATCTTTTCTGTAAATCGGCATTCATCATCGTTATAAATCGGCATTAAACATTTTTGTAAATAGGTAATTGTGATTTTTGTAAAAGGGTATTTATCTGTTCTGTAAATGGGACTTTATGTATTAGATATAGTTTATTTATTGAAAATTTAATGGAATTTATATCGTAACGAGCTACCGAAGCGAGCGAAGTGGAGATATAATTTCCATTACAGTTTCAATAAATAAACTATATCTGACTTATAGATCAGACAGACCACACCTCCAACTTCATACCTTAACTCCGCCCTGTTTCCTATTTCATAGTAAACAACTCCATATTTGGATACATGTAGTACATTCACCGTCAGTGAGTTAATTTGAAGGTACCATATGGCCTGCATATGTGAATAGCGTGCGGTAATGTAATGAGGTGACAAAGGTTTATGGGAGGAGCGTAGGACCCCGTTTAATTTTAGAAATTAACGCGATAAAAATCGTTCTTTAAAGTGACGTTTGTCTGGCAGTTTGCTACTTTAATGCGAAAAAGTGAATCGAAAATTAAAACATCCCTGCATTTTCATTGGCTCAGAGAGTCGACTGATCTATAATGATTTGTCAATCAACTTTTATGCTTTCTGTAAATTGGTATTTACTATTTTCGTAAATTGGCATTTAAATGTAGTCATTTCTATAAATAGGCATTTGTGGTTTTCGTAAAAGGGCAATTATCGTGTCTTTAAATCAGTGTGTAGCATTTTAGTAAATTGTTTTATATCAGTTTTGTAAATTGTAAGTTGTCAAAATGGATATGTTACACCCTTCTAGCGCCAAATACTTTTCGTCTGAATGTAGTATCGTCTGTCTCAATAATCAAATTGGGTATTTCTTGAATTTCTGTTTGAAAACAGAATCAGGATGTAAAAAATTTTGAATCCTTTATGAGAGGCAGAATTACTCGACGTTTTGTCTGAATTTAAACAGTTTTCAAAACTATTGCCAAGTCGCCTATGGCGGCAAAAGG
>JAULCC010622456.1:0-10216 GCA_032358795.1 Nuttallia obscurata
TATTGGTGCATTTTGTGACATGGCTAGTGTGTATTTGATATTACGAACCAAAAGTGATATAGAATTGCGGTTTGCTCATATCTGTTTGTACATTTTGTGACATAGCTATTGTGGTTGAGACTACGAACCAAAAATGATATAGATTTGCGGTTTACTCTTATCTGTTGGTGCATTTTGTGAAATGGCGAGTGTGGTTGATATTACGAACCAAAAATGATATAGAATTGCGGTTTACTCTTATCTGTTGGTGCATTTTGTGACATTGCTATTGTGGTTGAGACTTCGAAACAAAAATGATATTGAATTGCGGTTTGCTCTTATCTATTGGTGAATTTTGTGAAATGGCTAGTGTGGTTGATATTACGAACGAAAAATGATTTAGAATTGCGGTTTGCTCTTATCTGTTGGTGCATTTTGTGACATTGCTTTTGTGGTTGATACTACGAATTAGAACAACAAAGAGCGACGGTGTTTGTTATGGTGCAATATGTTCTGTCTTATTGTTAATGTGTTTGAGACTACGAACTTATACAACATGGAATGGATTTGTTCTGCTTGCGTTTAGTACTTTAGGGTCTCATTGCTACGAAATGATACAACACAGACTGGTGGTGTTTAGTTATCCTTTGCTACTTGTGAGCCATATTGCTATTGCGGTTGAGACTAGAAATAACACAGAACACAGTGGCTTAGTTCCGTTATCTGTTGGTTCTGTAGGTATTGCTGCTCTGTTGGTTGAGACTACCAACCAATACGACAAAGAATAGCGAGGTTCTGTTATCTTTTGATATTTAAGGTATCGTCGATAATTTGGTAATGATCAAACTAGTACAAAATAGTATGAAAACGTTCTGTCATTTAATTTTAATGTGTGGTTTAAACAATTTTTTATTCAATATGACATAGATTGGACAAAGGTGAAGCCTATTTTAGTCCTCTCCATAAGGCACAAAGTATATGAAACATGTAAAAATCAAATACATAATAGAACTGCATTAAGAACTAATATAGCATGATGCATACAGCATAACAAGACGTGTATGAATAGCTACTGCGTGATAAGGTAGGGATTGCAGTGTGAAAAAAGTTTTTGAAAGAGTTTAAAGTACGTGGTCATAATGTTTACATTGGGGTCTTATTGGCATTGTGGTTGATAATGTTTACTTTGGGGGTCTTATTGACATTGTGGTAGATAATGTTTACTTTGGGGATCTTATTGGCATTATGGTTGATAATGTTTACTTTGGGGGTCTTATTGGCATTGTGGTTGATAATGTTTACTTTGGGATCTTATTGGCATTGTGATTGAGACAATGAAATAAAAGAACAACCAACGGCGTCGTTCTCTTATCTTATGGCATTTTTCAGTCTTATTGCAATGATGGTAAAGACTACAAAGAAAAAACAACAAAGAATGGCGAAGACCATCAATGGTATTTTGGATGAGACAACGACATGATACAATACAGAATGGCAGTTTTCTATTATCTTTTGGTACTTTAGATTTTATCAGCATTGTGACTGAAATGATTGAGACTCCGAACTTATATAACATATAATGTCGGTATTTGTTTTGTCGTTTGGTTGTGCTACTGTGTTTGAAACAATTAAAACTATAAAGAATAGTGGTGTTTCGTTCTCTTTTGTTCTTTTATGACATTTCGCTGACATAACACAGAATGACGGTGTTCTGTTCCTGTTGCTACATTTGCTCACATTTCTATTTTGGCTGACTACGAACTAATGTGTAACAAAGAATGATGTTGTTTTGTAATCCTTTCATATATTGGCATTTTTTATTATTTAAACTTACATGCACTTATTTAGTTAATCCCGATAGTGTTGAAACTAGTTGCTTGAAGAAACACTGACGTTTCCTGGTAAGAACCAGTACATCAGGAGAAAGCCTCTCCTCGAGGCTCGAATCCACAACCGCCTGAACGCAAGGCGGGCACTATATCCACTACATTACTGCGCTCTTAAGGCGGGCACTATATCCACTACATAACTGCGCCCTTCTGTGGTTAAGACTACGAAATAACACCACAAGGAATGAAAGCGTTTTCTTTTCATTGTTTTTTTCTGTTTCTGTAACCATTCTTATTATGATGCCTATTTCTTATGAAGTAAAGGATATGATAGAAAGAAAGTACAAGATGGATTATTGCAGGGAAGTTACGAGGACACGCCATAGAATATTTCATCACCGTCTTGATATTGGACCCGCCTTCTAAATATTTACTTTATAGAATAAAAAGAAACTTAAATAAACGCACTTCAAATGGGTAACACGTGTTCACTACATTTTCAGCAAGTGAGTCTTAAAATTGGTTCAAATTGCTTTATAAGCTGTTTGTTGTACATTGCACTTACTGCCATATGACAATTGATTTCAAAGTTAAGGTTAACCTGTAATAGCATACCATAATGTGTATTTGTGAAAGTCACCTGTAATACAATTAGCTGACTTATGTTGCTGTCCCTCTGATCAAAGGCTTATGTTAATCGATCGTGCTATATTTCAACCTATTAAATATACAGCTGAAATCTGTGAAATGACGTTATATTATACGTTTATAACTATTGGTGTATTGTCCGGCGATTAACCGGAAAACCCATAATATTGAAATATAGGCTCTGATCTCTTCAGTTGAAATAAGCTCTGATCTGTTCAGTTCGATGTGAGCAGGTGTGAAGAGTGCATGTTATATTGACCATCTGCACACGTTAGCCAGCATGTTACTGCATGCATATGCATGTGCTATTCACAAGGATAATACCTGGTATAAAACACACACGGGGCAATGATAATAAGGAGAGGCAATGTTTTAGTAAGTGATAGTTTTTACTCTCTTAAGATTACATTCCGCACACTTAAAAAGTGGAATCTTGCATTATGTGTTTTTTCGCTTTGATTTATTAAGCGAGTTTTATAACATCATGCGATGCGACGCTTGTCGATCGAGAGTTAAGGGTTAACCTCACCTTAATGGCCCTGATAATTTTTTGGCGTCAAAAGAAATTACAAACGCAGTGCGTCGATTAGCTAACCTTAATTAAAACTTTAAAATTTATTTATTTTTCAACGATTGCGAAACAAGTTCTTACAACTTATATAAATCCCTCTCGTTAGCGCGGATACAGGCGTTATTGTGGTCTTTTTTGACGGAGGAAACCTGAGTACCCGGGGAAACCTACGTGTACGGACGGGAGACTACTGCAGAACCCTCTAATAGTTGACTGGTTGATTACAGTTATGCATTCTTAGTTAACTGTAAAAAAAATTCTGCAGTCCCGTCTTCTGATCTTGTGTGTGATAAAACAACAACACTGAATATCATATTTTGGGTTTAATTGAAAATAAATATATTAATTAAAAAAAATGTTGAGTTAGACAAGAAAAACTTCAGAGTTATAAACAGGATTTGTTTTATCCAGTTTAGTTTTTGTTTATTACGTGAAAGCTGCCCGGTTAGCTCAAATGGTAGAACGTCCGCTTCCGGTGCAGGAATTGCTGCGAGTTTGATTCCCGACCGGATCAAACCAAAGACTTAATAACTGTTAGTAATGTTTTTCCCTCCTTGGCGCCCAGGAATTATGGTTAGCATTACGGCTGGTTTGTCAGTGTCAGGATGAAGTGACCGGCCGGGCTTCAGCCCCAACGTATATCAGTGCTATACACCGGACACATAAAAGAACAAGAGAACTCTTTTCTGGTCCCGCTTCCCTCTCTGTAGGACGTCGATAGTTGGCAGAAAGTGATGTAAATGAAATAAGCCTAATAAACAAACGAAAGCTGTACTTCTATTTCCTCGCCACAATCATAAGCAAAGCAACTTAATTCCGTTCAGTTTATGTCAAGCTATATGGTCGTGTACTGATGTAAAGAAGGGTAAGATTAGGGCTAAGGTTAGGGTTAGTTTAGGGTTAGGGTTGGGGCTTACCGCTAACCCGAACCGTATTCGTTTGTAATGATATGTTTCACTGATAATACAAAGATATATTATTTAATAATTATGTTTAATGCTTTTTCATTTGGGTTTTTTCGAGAGAGTACAGTATTTCACTAATAATACAATTATATATTGAATATGTTTTGGGCTTTGTTATACATTTGCATGTTTTGTTTTTCGAGAGTAGAGTATTTCACTTATAAAACAAAAATATATTGAATATGTTTTGGGTTTTGTTATGCATTTACATGCTTTATTTTTCGCGAGTAGAGTATTTCACTTATAAAACAAAAAAATATATTGAATATATTTGGTGCTATCATGCATTTACATGTTTTGTTTTTCTATAATAAAGTATTTCACTGATAATGATATGTTTATCAACGCATACAGATTGGTAATTTCACCCTCTTTGTCTACGGCACTAAACAGTGAAATTGCAAGGACTCGACACTTTTCTATTTTGAAACATTTACCTGGGACCTTTTCGCTTCACTTTCACTTACATTCGGCCCATGTGGGCCTGGGACGTGCTAATGTAGCACAAGAATTTGGAACACTGCTTAACCCTGGCATGATCGTAAGAGGCGACTAACAGGGTTTCAACATGAATCTGGAGTTTCTGCATCTCTGATTCTCCAGCAGACATTAAGTTGTTGGACCCATACCCCATATTTTTATCTCGATGTAAATGAGGTGTGGATTCAACAAGTTTTTTCTTGAATGGCGCCATATAACCTGTACAGTGTTGCGGTCCCGTAAAACCCAACTTAAAAAAACATTCATTTAAATTCGCATATACATCATAGGCATGAAGTATGTGCTAATACACATATCATATAAGCATTTGCTAATACACATGGTCAGATGATCCACCGGTTATCTAGGAATACACGAGACTATAAATGTTAATCGGTTTGTACGTCACCGTACCACAAGTATGTTTGGTGTTGTGCAAATGTCGAACACGAACATTTGGACTCAGTAACTATTTTGTGTCTCATAACCTAATTGTGAAGAACCCAACACAGAAATACAAGATACAAGAAACTTTATTTAAAGTCGTATATGATTTAACAGTAAACATTAGCTTTCCGCTATTTTCCGACAAGAAACAAGTCATAATAACTAATAAATAATAGTAGAAACCAACACCTGTATGGAGAGAACAGCACATGGTATATAACAAACATATATCATAAGTTGCACATAACAAGCAGAGGAAAGAACAATTAACAAATAGCAAACCAATTAACTGCATTATAGAGTTCATTTACAGACAGGGCCACACCAGGTACGGATCAGACTCACAAATTTTTTGTAGATCTTTATATTATGAATATGATCAGGTACCTGGGTGGCCTAAAATGCAGTTAGTTCTAATGCAAATTTATGTATTTCCACATTAAATATGGTACCAATATTTTATACATTAATTCTGCATTATTCAAGATAAGTACAGAAAACTTAAGCAAATTCACGACATGCGACTTGCATAGATAATTTAAATATATTCGATGACAATTAATGTTTCCTTTTAAATTCGCAAGAAACACTTAATATATTATTCATATACCTTTATGTTTCGTTATATGAACATGAGTGACATTTTTATCCTATAGTTTATGCTATTTTAATGACTAAATATAAAATCCAAACATGGCATGCCATGACATGACATGACAGCACAGCACATAACGATACCGCACAACACAACACCCCACAACACGACACTGCACTGAATGGTACAGCACGACATGCACCTGACCTGGCCAAACTTTACCTAACCTAATTTGATTAAACCTAACCTTACCTTACTAAACCTAATCTAACCAAACCTAATCTAACTTTACCTTACCTAATCTAACCTAGCCTAATATAACTTTACCTAACCTAATCTAACTTTACCTAACCTAATCTAACTTTACCTTGCCTAATCTTACCTAACCTTACCTAATCTAACCTTACATAATCTTGCACAACCTAAACTTATCTAATCTAACCCTTTCATATATTTCAGTTTTGTATAATGTTTTGTTTAAAAAAATAATCTGTCTTGTTAAATCTGTTAAGTTCATTATCTAACTTTATAATATTCTGCCTAAAAGTTACATTCTCGCCTCGAAAGAGTTTTCCTTTTTTCCTGGATTAACGTTGGCAACAAATGTTAGATACCTATTTATTTAACAATTATTTTTTTATTTATTTTTTCCAGCTTCTTCACCGGACACGTGCAAATTTGATAAATTGTTTCGATATACATATGTGCTAAACAGTTATAAATAGTTTTGTCAATTATATTTGATGCAATTATGTATATTTTGTATTCAGGGTTGACGATGTACTATGTATAAGTCGAAATAAAATATTCTGTCTGTCTGTCCTAAGCTTATCTAACCTTACCCAATCTAACCTAACCACAACCCAACACAACACAGTACAACACAATTCAACACAACACAACACAAAATGATATATAATACAGTTTTCATTTATCATTATCAATACCTGAATATTCAATCTACCTGAATATTCAGTCTACACCTGATAATGAAAATATTCTATGATCTACATCTCAGTGATGAAAATTTATAACTCTAAATAAAAAAAATACTTTTAACTGAGTTAACGGAGTATATATATATGATATATAACCATATGGTCATATCATGTCAGCGTACTGGTGATACTAACGAATCATGTTGATTCGCTGACAGGCAGTAGACTCTGCAGCTTCAGCAATCCGCCATTTTTCTTTGGTGACGCGAGTCATATGCTGATATCTATCGATATCCGGTAATACCCGATTGATTGCTTGACAGGTAATTAACGAACCGTGTGATTATGACGTCACAACTTACCTGTTCGGACAAGATCGATTTTGTGTATTGGATAGATCACGTTTGACTATATTGATCAATCTTAGTGTTACCGTCTATATCACAGTAGTATCGCCAATGAACCAATGTTTTGTATGTGCCGTGTTGCACTGGATATTATAACAATCTAACAAAACTAACGCACGCTAGATGTTTGTGGGTTAGAAGGACGAGAAAACGAATTGTCTGTGATATCTGCAGAATCCATTTATTGTTTTTCTACGACAATTCCGTAATGAAACGGTGTCTCACAGACACAAGTCAGCGTTATATTGTATGAAATAGTTACTAAGCGTAAACTCATTTATTGTGTTTTGGAAATGGGAGTCATTCGTTTAATGCCACCATAAAAACACGTGGATTTTAATGTGTTGCACGTGCATGTTGAGCACGTAGTATCATGACTGATGCCAAGCCGAAGGGCGGGGGAGAGCAGAATCTTACGGTAAATACCTCCTTCAAGTTGTCTTCGAAATCATCTTCTTTTTTATATAAATCATTTTAAGCATTCCACAATATACGTAAATAAATAAATAAATGTAGAGGTGTACGCCATGTAAAATAAAGTATTCCCTGTAAATCTTAGTCGGAGAGGCAGGGTGGGGATGGGGGTATATGACCGGACCAGCGATCACGGTTTTGAAGTGACTTCAGCACACACTAATTCATTTCCATTTCTGGCTTACTTAAACCCTGAAGATATAATAGAACTGTTACATATACAAATCTATTCACTATTCAAGCATAGAAAAATTCATAGTTTGATCTGATTTGATCTTATTTCATATTGTTTTAAAATAGATTTCCTCTAGATTGCCTTTTTTTCCACATATTGTCCCTTCAAATAAAGTTTAAAACAGAGATAAGCAGTTTATATGTAGTTCATACCATTAAGTTTTTACAAAATATACAGTTTACAAATTTTACAAACTTGGAATGAAAATTATCTCATCTGATTTTGTAATCATCTAATTAAAGTTGAAAACATCTGATTTGTAATCATCTAAATAAAGTTGAAAACATCTGATTTTGTTATAATCTAGATAAATTTGAAAATATCTGATTTTGTAAATCTAAAAAAAGCGGTGAAAACATCTGATTTGTAAATCTAAATAAAGTTGAAAACATCTGATTTTGTTATTATCTAAATAAAGTTGAAAATATCTGATTGCATAATTACCTAAATAAGTTGAAAACATCTGATTTTGTAATTATCTTTAGAATAAAGTTGAAAATATCTGATTGCATAATTACCTTAATTAGATGAAAATGTTTTTAGTTAAGTTATGTTAAATATTACCCTTTATCCATAGATATTTTTCAAAACAGAAACTATCAAATCTGCTTAGCATAACACACTATAGACAGTTGTTTTAAAACCTGTATATACACATCTTTTATTTGATGAATTTTTGGCAGGTAGATTCTACTTTATAACACAGATACAGAGAAATTGAGCTAAAATATATCGAGCATAAAACCAGAAATACAACACTGCTTTAGATAATCTAAACCTTATTTGACATACAAAGTATGAAATAGTTTTATTTTATCCCTATGAAAATTTCATAATCTCATGTTGCCAAAACATAGTACAATCATTAAGAGCATGCTGTCTCCCACAAATCTGGAAACATGGTCAGTTAATTATTTAAAAATTCCTGTTCTCCTATTTGATTTACTGTGTGTGATAATTATGAGGTAAATTCAGTGTATCTATAATTACCTCAAATTGTTATACCTTGGTGTTCATATGAAATTTCTTAAGTATGATTTTTTTAATTCATATGGAGATAACATTCCTGCCATACTCCACTGATCTAATAACTCATACAATGGGTATGTACCAGCTTTGTGACAACTAGATTTACCTGAAATTTTATTATGCAGTTTTAAGTCTTTCATGTTTTTTTTAATTATGCCATTTGTTTTACACATACTATTGTTGTGTGTCAGAATTATTATTTTTGCTGAAATCATAGCTGGTATTCAATCATATTCATAAGTTAGAATATGAATTACCTTTTTTTCAAGTCTAAGACTTGAATCCAACAAAAATTCCCAATGAGGAAGACATATAAAATTTCAATCTGTCTTTTATTTGGCAACACTTGGTACATATTAATTACCCAGTGTACTGTAGAAATGTCATAAACTGATAAATATATACCCCTATTACCAAGTATGAAAACAACATTTCAATACACCATTGTATCAAGTTGTTATGACAAATTTTCAATCTCCCTATTTTGAATAAAATCTAATTAAAATTCTCCATTTTACAGATAAAGATAATAATGGAAGACTAAACAAAAATGATTGATATAAAGCCTGAATATTTTAGAGAAGATTAAATAGACTACATTTGATGAACCAGAGAAGGATTTCTGGCTGCTTGTTATGAAATAAGAAATTAATTGACCTAAATTAAGACATGGTAAACCTATTTAATGAAGATATAAGCCTAAATTAAGACATTGAATCACTGAAATTAAACCATTGATAAACCAAACTTAACTGTTGGTCTATAACCATTAGCCTTGTTCTGTGTAAAAAGTAAACATTTTCATATCTAACAGATACTATTTTTGTTTAATGAAAGGTTTTATGAAACATCTTTAATTTGCTATTATGACATATAAGACAAAAATCAATTTCAAACATACCACTGGGCTAACATACCTTTTAAGATTTACTGACAAAAATTGTAAATTACATCATTACATGAGATTAATTAGGATATAGTATCTGTATATTGAATATTGAAAAAAGAGAAAAGTATATCAACAGATAACCTTTAAATTTAAAAACACTTACAATGTATATGATAAAACTTATAAGTTCAATATGTATTTTTCTAATCCTAAGTATTTGTTACAATAACAGCTAAAATTGCATTTAATAATTTGATAGTTATATAATACTTACCCTAAAGTTGGCCTAAACTTAATAATGACATCAACATTTGGAATAAAATTTACCAGATAATCTGAATGATATTATTGGAAAAAATACCTAATTTAATACCTATAAAGAGCTAATAAGTAATCATACACAAATTTGTTGATATAGCAAGGATAACATCAGTATAATTTACAGTAATTGCTTTGAGATATGATTGAAATATTAAAATTGTACATGAAAGATAGACAAAAAAAAGATAGATAAAAGATAAAAAAAAATGGTGAAATGTATTTTGACATTAATACCAAGAACACTATTCAGTAATACCAATATACATATATATTATACCTCATTTGCATACACCTTTCTGTATTTAATATGACGTCATCCAGTCCATAAATCCCATATTGACCGGCTAACCGGTCCATAATTCTTATATTGACCGTTTATGACGTCATAAACGGTCAATATAAGAATTAT
>JAULCC010622478.1:0-10215 GCA_032358795.1 Nuttallia obscurata
CAGTATGTGTCGATGCTGTCAAGCCGTACTGAATGCAAGAGGAGGACATATACGCAATATTGAGGTCTGTGACTTTTCATTTTCACCCTTAACGTTTCCAGAAGCCGATATGCTTAAGCAATTTACTTAAGCAATAGATAAGGCAGCTGTCCTATTTTCTTCCTAGAAAAGCCCATTATTTGTGAACAGTGGTTAACATTTCACATTGAGAAGAAAGATAAATATATTTTAACTAATGCGAATGGTGCGTTTTCATTGATTGACAGTATAAATGCAAACTAGGTCTGGTTGAAATGAGATACATATTGGTCTACGCATAACTTGAGTAAAACAAGGTCAACATGTTTTTAACATTTGCACTAAACAGAAGTTTAAAATGCTTTTAAAGTGTGGTTTCAAAAACTGACACATTTTTTAGGAATGCAGATGTTTGCTAGACAGAATTATAGCGATACCAATTACACAAATGTTTGTTATCTTTAGGCTTGAATACAGACCTGGTTGGGTAAACCATGTAGCAGCATTGAGATCTGTCTTATCCCTGTTCATACCTCTGTATTTGGAAACTTTGTTCAGTACCCTGCCATAAGAAGAGCAAAATTTTTTGTTAGGACTGAGTACATATTTTTATCTATATATAGGGTAGAGAAAAATATAAACAGTCATTACACAAAAAAATGCACTGGATCGAAGTAATTTCTTAACTATAAGAGACTAAAATATTTACAGTTCACAGTATATAATAATTACTTCTATTGACACACCAACACCTAAACAAAAATTTACGTCACTTATTTTATCAAAATCAAACCAGTTATTTTTAACATCATGTGCATTTTAAACATCTCTGAAATTAGACAGAAAGCACACTTTTCATTAGCCTTCGGGCTCAACAACAATGTCATCATGTTCTAGATTGGTCTCAAAAGCATGATGTGTATAGAATGTATGAAAAGTTTAGACTTTTTATGAATTTGAAAAGTTTACACTTTGTATGAAATTGAAAAGTTTACACTTTGTATGAAATTGAAAAGTTTAGACTTTGAAACTAGTTATGAATACTACAAAGTTGAAATATCATCAAAACAAACATTGTGTGTGATTAGGGGGAGTTAGGCTTGGACATTGAAAACTTGACACAGTTTTCCATATATCCCAAACTTCTTAATTTTTTTTCATTTAACATTCTTGAATCTCTCATGTCTCATGATATCCTAGGTGTAGGATTAACTTATCCAGTTTTATATTAACATTATGGTTTCTTCCAATTATTTTCAACTCACAAAACCAGAAATATCAGTCTCTTTACTCAAAAACTTCCATGTGTGTGGTTAGTTTAAACTTCTTTATTTTAGCTTGATTAGCTTGTGTAGTTTGGTGTGTACATTACGGTCAGGTACAGGAAGGGAATACATAATAAACAAGGAGTCTCCCTTTCAGCTATACATTTTTCACTGGGGCATTATACTTTCTTTTACAGACAATAAGACACATAACAAAATGTAAATGTACAACTCACCCAAGAGCAGCCCTCAGCCAGCCCCCTGCAGCCCCAGAGCCTGGAGGTGGGGAACTCTGGACATCCTCACCAGAAAATGTTTTCCTTTTCCTCTTGCCAACCTGTAACTGTTGTGAGTCTAGGTAAACAGATCCCTCTCCCTGGGAATCTGACAGACCAGAAGATCCAGCTATAAACAAAGGAATGGTGTTATAGTGAGTGCCTTCTTCTAAGTGAGTTGTTTAACATACAAATTGAGAAAAAATAGTAATAATTTTTCTATGATTGTCAATATGATTGTGAACTGTGATTCTAATTTTAATTATAAATAATCAATTGAATGTTAATAATGGAAGCTGCGAATATTTAAACTTTATTAGTATAACTTCAATTCATTTATATAATTACAAGATTGATAACTTTATACCTATACTGTTTTTAACTCAATAAGATATGAAAAAGGAAGAAATACTCAGTTGTAAACTTTGCGACTCCTGAAAGTAAAAATTCACTTCTGAAAGTTTCCTCATTCTGGGTGTGAAAACTAAGACACAGAATTATGGATAACTGCCAAAGTTTGCATTTACCAGACCCAATACCAATTGTTTACCTTTACCAATTTAATAAGGAAATCCCTAGCTGCATCAGCATTCTATTAAGTGATATCAGTAAGAAATATTTTATTGTTTCTATTATAAACTATTAAAATAAATATTCAGGATTTTGCCTCCCAATTACTTATTAATGAGACTTTCAGACATGTTCCAGAAGGCCCTTAACAGGCTGCACTTATTTCACAGAGTGATCATGATCTACACTGCTCTCAAATGGCTCTAGGAGATTTTTTATCCTGTTGTGGCTGATAATTTCAATGTATCCTACAATAGAGCTACCTGTTGAAGGGCTATCAGCTGTCCCTATTTCCTCCATGTGATCAACCCCTATATCAGTGACCTGCTGACTTGAGAAGTCCTCAATCTTCATGTGAGATGTATCAAGGCCACTGGGTTCCACAGTCACATGTATACTTGTAGCAGAACTTCTTGGTATAACTGTAGCTGCACCTGTTGACTGAAATTACACAACATTTTCAATTCAGGTGATGTATGAGTAAACCTCCTTTCTCCAAATATTCAGTCAATCAAACATTCAATATGAAGTGATTTTCTGTCAACCTTTTAAAAGTCAAGGTCTAAACATAGGGCCTTATAATTGCAGACTTGTGTTAATATCAAATTAGATTTCAAAAATCTTCAACAGTATTCAATATAGACTCAATATGTAGTCATAGCCATTTAAACTGATTTAGGATGCAGTTGATAAGGTGTCTTGCATAGAAGAGGTTGCAGGTTGGAGCCCCGAAGTAGACCTTTCTTATGACTTTCAATTGGCACCAAGCACTGGTTCTAACTAAAAAGCAGACTCAATGTGTTTCTACGAACGATTGGCTTTCAACATTTTTGAATTAAAATTAATTAGCTTAAACTAAGTTTAAACTAAACTGGTTGATGCCCCCCTTTCTCTTTTTCCCAGAAGTATTCTAAATCCATATCACACTCTTAAATGTTTTAAAGTACTAACAGGAAATATGTAACACTAAACTTAAAACTTCGAAGAAATTTAAATAAAAGCTTCCTTTTTTTGTACCTGTCTGCCAGTCATGATGTTGATGTTTGAAGTTTTTGTTGAGGACTTAGCTGATTCCTGCAGAGGAATGAACGTGTTAGTGTTAGGTGCTAATCGTATGAAAGGCGATGCTGTAGTCACTGGTGTTGTAGCAACCACCCGTTGCACAATGACTGGATCTGGCTGGGAACTTGACACATCTTTGATACTTCCTGCAAATTACAAACAAAAGCTGTCATAGGAAAGCATGCATCACTATTCTAAGAGATATTTGTAAATGGGTAGGTGATTATTCATGAAATAGAAAAAGGAAATAATAGCAAAATTCTGCAAACAGAGCTATGGTTCTAATACCCTGTACATTTTCTTTCTGTGTCATTTGTCATTACAGGATTTTTATTTGAACATCATTTATACTACAAGGAAAAAGCTTCCCCTCATCAAGACTGCTTTGTAAACTGTATAAGCTATTAGTGACAGAATATCTTCTAAATCCCTACACCCCTCCTACTACTAATAAAACAAGTCACATATAAACAAAAGACTGGCTGAATTATATGCTACTTTGGGTACAATGAAAGTTTTTCTACTCTACTTTATCACTGTTTTCACTATGTTTAAAGGTTTGTCCCATTATGCTCCACCATTGTATGAAATTGCACTAAATTAGATTTCAAGTTAAGATCTGAATAAAAAAAATGCAATGTAATGACCCACTGTCCAAACCCCTGATCGCAGGGTTACTCCTATATACCCTAGACAAAACAAAAAAATAAGAGGGAATAACTCCCAACATTATGGCAGAGTAACAGTTCTTCCTCTCTTTTTCCTCTAACCAAATATGCAATAACTGTTGAACATCTTCGATATGCTCCAGAGAGAAAAAAGTAAAAGAAGTAGAATAACTCCACAAATATTGCTGTTTGAGTTATGTGCCCTCTAACCACATGTGAAAGTACAGTTTCATATCTTTAATACTTTAAATGGTATGCCCTGGAAAAAAAAAATGAACATTGGCAAATATAGCAGATACAGCTATAGTACTTAATCATTGCATTATTTTGCATCAATTATTCTAGCCTCATATGAACAGTTATACAAAGAACATTCAAAGATGTGGAATTTCATAACATAAACACAGTGTTTACCAATTAACTTTATATAACAAATGATATATTTTAGTTAAGGCTTAGATTTGGTTTAGATATTAGAATTATTAAAATTTGGCAAACTTCACTGCTGTGTTTGTGATTTGCATAAACCCCTTAAAGTCTTCAGCTACATTGCTCAGCGGCATTGTGACAACAACCTACTCCACCACATGCAATGACGGTATAGAGCAAATAGGACTTTTTTTTATCTTTTCTATTAAAATTAATTATTTTTAATCTGTACCTATTTTAATTTTCTATTTTACCTTCAGTGTTCGAAGTAGTTCCCACAGTAAAGCCTGCTGTCATTCTGTTTCACAATCTCTGGATATCAACATGTTATTGATATGTACGAGCTAGGAGTTTGGTTAAATATGTTACATCTTAAAAAAAAATTTAAAATCTGACAAAAAACTTGAACTTACCTGATGAGGAGGAATCTGAGCGTTCTTTTCTTTGCAGCACAATGTTTGTTTCTCCTTGTTCAAAGTTTGGCATGTGTTTGTAGGTCTGACCATCATCTATAAACTGATAAGGGTCAAGGTCAATCTGGGCCTGAGCAAGGGAACTACTCAGTAAATCAAAGTTCTTTTTAGCCTGTGCTAAGTGATGTTGTAGCGCTGGATCAGACATGTTCTTATCTACATAAAACATTCCTGTTTGAGGGTCAAGGTCACCTTGTTGACCATTTGCATCCTGGGTGATTGTTGCAGGAGCCGTCAGAGGAAGTTCTGTTGCTACAGCTGATGCTAGACTGGCACTAGATAAAGGAACTGCAGTCAGTATCTCTCCTTGATCAACTTCACCAGCATCTACAGTAGTCTAAAATAAAAAGCAGCAAATCTGATAATGAAAGTCCTGACTGAAATTAAAGTATTAGGATATTGTAGGGGTATCTAGATGAGGTCAAACTATGAAAAATTGTCAAAAAATCATGGCACTGAAAATTGAAAATTACAACAATAAATCTGTGCCTGAACAATTAGGTAATATATACCTGGATGAAGTTTCTAAAGATGTATAAAACTTTCTGTATTCTAACTGCAAGTGCATCAAATTTAGAGTTTGTTTCCAGATATTATTAATATACATGTACCATTGTTACCTAGTGTGTTTTCTCTTTTCCCAAACCCACCTCCATTTACTAGCAAGGAAATATTTTCAACCCTGCAATTTTCATATAAAACATAGATTTTTTTTTAAACAATTTGATCATTAATACTAGACTGGGTATTCAGTAGAACATGTGTGTCTCCCTCTTACACTTCGTCAGGAAATCCAAATTATCAGTAAATCAAAGTATTGAGATACTCAAGTGTTCTAACTTATCTAAGCATGCTGAAAATAACCCTTACTCCCTACACAATCAAAGAAGGTCAACCTAAATATAGCTAATTCAAGTACACTAATTAATGAGAGTGATGACATCCAACTTCTATATTTACATGTATATGTTTAATGTATAATCATGCTTGGATCTCTGTGTCAATACATCACAGGAGATATCAGTTCATTTGTTAAATGGTAGATATGCAATGATTAAGCATTGAAGTATTCATTATACTATTTCAGAAAGATTTTTTTGAAAACTATTTTCTCTGTGTGTAAGGTTTGGTGCAATCTAGCTACAGCAAAAATACATCACATATACTATAGTATCTACATTTAATTATATCAAGTGTAACTAACATACAACTTTTCTAAGCAGCTGCAACTACAGTGTCATACATTTTAAGAATCTTGAAATATTGTCCCAAATTGAAAATAGATACATGTTCAGTGTAACAAGTGGGTTCATTTTCTAGGTCTAGATTTTATCAATGTTGAAAGATTCTTCAAGTTGCTTTCAAGATGAGTGCTGATAGTTTGATGAATTGATTGAGTTGGGTTTTACGGCACCGCAACACTGTATAGGTTATATGGAGTTATTCAGGAAAAAACTTGATGGATCCACATCTCATTTACATCGAGATAAAAATATTGGGTACGAATCCAACAACTTAATACCTGCTGGAGAATCAGATATTCAGAAACTCCAGTTTACGTTAAAACCCTATTAAAACCCTACGATCATGCCAGGGTCTAGCAGTGGGCCAAATTCTTGTGCTACGTTAGCACGCCCCAGGTCCACATGGGGCGATAGTTTGATGAAACAAGAGGCCCATGATGGTTCAGTAACTACTGACCCATCCAAACCTGACTTGCCCGTAGAAACAAGTAAAAAGACATATCCAATGTACACTCAAATACTGGCTGCTGCTTTCCCGGCTCAGGAAGGATGTTAATCCTTCGAAAAACTACTACAACATTACTACTGACTTATGATTCCCACATGAGGATCTCATGCAATTTCCCCATTTCATGATAGATGACTTCTTTAAGATGTTAAACAAAATACATCTAAGCTCAAGCTAATACATTATTTTAGACTAATTTATTTTAGACTCATTATGTTGAAAGCCTATTGCCTGAAGAAACAATTTTGAGTCTGTTTCCTAGTTAGAACCAGGACTTGGTGTCAAATAAGTCATGAGAAAGGCCTCCTTCGGGTTGAAACCCACAACCTCTTGAACGCAATGCTGACACCACATCCACTACACCCTTTAAATAATACATCATTTTAAAAATGAGAAAAGTTGTCACTAAATAAGTCTACGAAAAAATAGATGCAGGACCTAATATGACCCCAGAGTCACCATGTGAACTTTGCTTAACCTGTATAAAATGTTTAAAAAATATATATCTCAGTGTAGCTTGTATGTTTTCTCTCTTTACAAAATAAGACTTACCTTTGTTGAGGTAAAATATGACTCATGGGTGCCATTAAGAACTAACTTTATGAAATATCACAACACCATGTGCATATAAATATATGAGCAAAATTATCTACGCCCTATCATTTGTAAATTTGGAGATTTCATGAAAAAACTGATGGACAAACAAAGGGTAATCATTAAAGCTAATAGTGAAAAATGGTAAAGAATTGAGTAATGTTCAAGTACTGTGATGACAGACTGACTCTAGGTTTTACTAACTGTGCTGGGATTTGAATATGTGACCCAAGGGTAAGTAGGTGAGTTCTATAATCACTTTGACAAAAGGCCTAGCAGAGCTCTGCTATATTCCAATGGATATCACTTCTTTATGATCAGTTTTTAATGATATTTAGCAGAAAAAAAAAGTGAAATGAGCTCTAGTATACCTGTGATTGAGAGTCTGTCTGTAGATAAGCAGAGGTCTGGTCTTTTTCCGTCTGATTTAAAATGGTCATGGCTTGTTCTGAAAAGGTTATAATGTAAGTTCAGATGTAACTTCAAACTACTGTTTTGGCATGTTAACGGTTATATACTGTATATAAACATTTGCATTGCAAATGACAATTACGATGTAAATAGTGACAAATTTTATGATGAAAAACATACTATCACACAAAAGCAAATTTTGACCATGATAATTTTACATCTGTCTCGAAAGACATTTGTCACAGTTTCATCACTGTGACCATCTGTTGTTTTAAATAGTCTGTATTTATTATTACTTTTTTTCATAGACAGTTAAATTTTGACTAATAACATTCTTTACAACTTAACTATAGACAAAATGTAAGTATGTGGAACAAATAACAAACTTGTTGTTTTGATAAAGGTATGGGAAATATCTGGGCTCTTCAATGTTTAACATAGTCTTTAGAACTACATTTATATTCAAAAGCCCAAAAAACTTTTTTTCTACCAATTCTCCCATTAAAAAGGTAAGTTTTGCCCCCTAATTCAATTCGTTTTCTTATCACTGGAGGCATTTCTAAGCGTATGGGAATAACCTTTTCCAGTTTAATTCAGTTTAATTTAATTAAATGAACCAGGAACAACACTCATAAACCTTAGTCTTAGACAAGAAAACATTTCAGATTGTGTTATGTGTACTATAGACAAAGAAAGGAAAAGAAATGAAATAATAAAAACAGTTAGTAGTTCTTAGTTGGAAGTCTCAGAAGTCCCCCTTTATGCTTTTAAAAACTCATGTAAAATTCCACCTTGCAAAGTGTCTGGCCCAATTTCCCCAAATGGTGATGACAGCCCAGTAGTGTACTCATCAGGCTTACCAATTGTGTAAAACTGTTGTTGGTTAAGTTGATCTGAGAGTTGTCCAAGGTCAACACTTGCTGATCTGTAAGAAATGAAAACAATTTTGTATGGGCATTTTATAAAACTCTATACCTAATAACAATCTTTCTACTGAAAAAATATCTATTATTTGTAACAAGGCTATAATTTCAAACCTATTAAGTACAATTATGATAAATATTTACCACTCAAGATTGCTTTCATCCAAATATCTGGTCTCTAACTAAATAAAGGATCACAGTTAGTGTAACTGGTTTTTTATGACAAAAGCACTGCTGAATAACTGAGACAAGAGGACCATGATGGTCCTGTAATCGCTCTCTATAAATTTGCACATACAAATAAAAGAACCCTATACAGGGTCTTTATTTTAAGCATCATTTGAAGGAATTCAATAAAGGATCACCTAGGGAACATTTCTGTGAAATTATTTTGAAATCGGCTTGCAATTACTGTGGAGATGGTTTCCAAAGTTTTCCATATGCCATACAGTGAAAAGTAGCTCCGCCCCACTAGCGGCCAGGTTTTTTGCTAATCAGCAAGACTTGAAGGAATTCAATAAAGGATCACAGAAGAATCATTTCTGTGAAATCATTTTGAAATTGACAAAGCGGTTTCTGAAAAGAAGATTTTCAATGTTTTTCCTTTCGGTTGCCATGGCAACCAGAGTTCTATATAGCACTAAATTTTTTGACTGAATCTGAAAAAGGACCATCTAAAGAACATTCATGGGAAGTTTTGGTAAAGTTAGCCCAGCAGTTTCAGAAAAGAAGATGTTTGAAGGAAATTGTCGATAAAGGACAGTCCCCTATCACAAAACCTCACCCTCAGGTTAACTAAAAATTACATTGAATTATCAAACCATCTACCTTGACTGTAACGCCATTTAACTCCAATCCACAGAGAGCTTCAGGACTGTAAATGAGGCCATTTCACAATCATTAATGAATCGTAATTTTGAAAAAATGTCAACATCACACTCAAACAATAAGTTATTTATCAAATTTTGTGATTTAATAAACCATTACCTTTGAACAGTGACCTTGGGTTTCTGGCCAGAGCTGTTGGACTGCATGTCTAGCAGGGACTGTATGGCTGCTGCAGTGTCAGCAGACTCAGCTGTGCGGGTGTATGTGTTACCCTGGTCATCTGTCACATCATACTCAAACCATTCATTGCTTGGTAGAGACTGTGACACTGGAAATTAAATAAATATACAATTGAAAAAAAGACTTATTATTTTGAAAAACTGGGCATGGATATATACTTCATAGCTTTTTTAGCTATGAATACACAGAAATTTTTATGGCAAATACTGCTACAATACAGTGAAAACATGCTTATTGTAGAGAGGTTTGTTGTTAGAGAGGTTAGTGTACTAATTTTAAAGTTGGACAATATAAATGGATATTGGTTTTTTTTTTTTATCAAATTTGATTTATCAATAATACTAAAATATCATTCATACCTGTATCTCTGCACCAATATATTGTTTTGTCTACAACAATCACAAAACAAACTCTGAATGTTTCTTCCATTAATTCTCTTTCGTGAAAGAAAATAATATTTTTTTGTGACAATATTGCTTCTGCAGGAGCTAATATGTTCAATAAATATGCCACTAAATATGATATTATGTATACAAGTGGAATTATAGAGAATAATCAAAGGACTGAAGGTCCTGAGTGGCACCAATAATGAACTTTCCCCCTAATCTCATTTAAAGGAGTAAAATCAAGACAATAACAAGAGGACCATGATGGTCCTGTAATCGCTCACCTGAATATTTCTCTTTACAAAATTACTTCATGTAATT
>JAULCC010622489.1:0-10214 GCA_032358795.1 Nuttallia obscurata
AAAAAAGGATGGGAGATTTTAAAAGCATGATAAGTCCTGGCTTTTCAATGTTTTCAGTAAATTCTTAATGTAAATTTCACTGTTCCTTACCCCTATAGACCGAAATCGTGATCGTAGCTGTTTCGGTGTAAGTCTGTATTCGTCCAGTCCATCATTCCACTTGATCCTCTCAATAACCTCTAGGTCACCTCCAGCAAGCCAATCACCACTTTCATAAATCATCTGCAATGTACAGTATTCAACAATTAAACATTTGAACAAGATTCTCTCCGAAACAGTCCAGACATTTTTTGAAAGAGAAAAGAACTGGCAAGACATCTTGCGGATACAACCTTGGATCTGGTTTGTTTTTTATGAAAACATGGTTGTAGTTTATGTATTTATGTGATCAGTAACAATTTAATAAGCAAGCAGTTAGCCATTAATGTAATTGAAGGACAATTGTAATTCAAAGGTACAATGGATTCTGTGTCTGATTTGACAAGCCATGAAGTGTGTCGGTGTTGATCTTGACAATATCATTTTGATGTTTTAATTAATGAGGATGAGAAGTTTAAACTAAAGTTAAAGAAAGGCAGGCAGCTATATTCAGTTTTTATGCATTCACATGCATATAAATATGTATGAATCAAACAGTAATTATCAACTTTATACACAATTTCAGAGGTTCTCTTCATATTATCATTAATGATATCAAACAAATATCTTATATTACTCTTAAATAATCTACATCTTCACAAAAACATTTGTGATATTTTGCAAACTATTTTACAGATTGGTGCATTACAAGTAGCCATTTACCTTGACATAAGGGTGACCCGTGTTGTTGGTACCAAACTGACGACTACATCTCTCCTCCTTCCTATGCTCATAGAACTCAGGATTCCGTAGAATGGCCACTGGCTTGCCTTCATAGCGCAGAGAGAAAGCAGCACAGCCGTCCAGTCGTGTTTTATCATTGGAATGGACAGGAAGTACAATTGGAATAGACTGGTTTGTCACCCCACCTGTAAAATATCAATTAATTATCTTCATGTTTCCCCTAGGATAAAAAAAGGACAGGGCATTCCATTGCTAAATGGCACTTTAAGCCTACCAGACTTTGTCAAAAGGGCACTTGTGTATTAATACTAACTGGAACTTTTTGTCAAACAATACAAGCATATAGTCTAAACCCAGAATAAACAACTCCCTGTCCCTTGTATGAAAATTGTTTGACTAAGAAAGCCTAAGAGAAATGCCTTCTGAATATGGCTTAGAAATAATAACCACAAACATTTTCACAAATTTTTGTGAAAACTGGAAGAAAACCGGCTTAGAAGGCAGACAATCTTTGGACATCTCCCGACTCCACAGGTGTGCACATTATACATCCAGTTTTTCAAGTTTCCGTTTATACCCAATGCAAGCAAGTTAGCTGGCTGTAGTGTAGGGGTTAGAGCTTTACTAGTAATTGAAGGGAATTTATTATTCAAAAGGGCTGTGGTTTAGTGTCTCTTTTGAGAAGGAAGTGTGTCAATCTTAGAAATATTTTTTAGTTTTTTTTTCTTTTATTCAAAGGGAGGCTGTCTCAACTTGACAGCTTTCATATGCATATAAATATGTATGTAACAATAATTAAAGGGGTCTTCCTAGTAAACTTCATTTGACAAAAAGTAATGCTTCTTCCCTGGAAATGGACCCATAACAGCTTAAACAAATAATCTAAATGAAGGGTCATATATCAATTTCTACCAGGATCACCTTGTGTTGCGAGTTGTGACTATCTGCAAAGCTTATTTCTGGTTCTACACAAGAACCATAGATAGTAAGTAAACTAAGTTCACAGAGCCTTCATGACGATCCATGTAAAACAATTCACTGACAACAGGTAAAGTACTTACCATCAAGGAGACAACCAAAGTGCTGACACTGCAGGAATTCTCTTTCCCTCATGAATCCATTGAGAGGCGTGGCCCATCCTTCTGACAGGACTTGTGTCCACTGTAGGTCCAACTGAAAAATAAACACATTAATAATTAATAATCAAGGCCTAGTTTTATACTTGTTTAACATACAATGAAAACATGCACAATTCAATAATTGTGCAAGAAAGCCAACAGAAGACCTATGTTTGTTATCCTTATATGTTTTTCAGGGGAGTGTCTACCATAAATGAACATTTCAATGTTTATTCTTGGATGGGTTATTAGTATTTTTCTGGCTTCTAATTTTTTTGCTATTAAGGTAAATGCTGTTTTGTTATGATTGAAGAAGGGAGTAATTAGAACTGTAGGAAAATGTCCCTATGGTTACCAGTCTAGCTTTTCGATATCTGCACTAATACCAATTTTATTTGAAAAAAAAAACCCTAACAAATATGTAAGGTATAATCATGGATTTTACATTCTCTATTTACCTTGGTGATATCCAGAGCAGGGAGAGCATCAGCTTCAGTCTTGACAGCCTCAATCCTGTTTTCTGGGACAAACAGCTCCTTAACATTGTTCACGGCACTAGATGGCACAACTCCCTGTTAAAAATAACACATCCTTGATTAGTAATCACTATATCGGGGAGGGGGAGATATAGACAACCTTTTGCTTATATAATGAATGTGTGAATATATGTATTTACAAGTTGCTTTAAAATATGTTTGAACTAAACATAGAGGACAAAGCCAACACACATTCAATATATCCCATTGTATCTTATCTGTCATTTCAGACTACATCAGAAAGATTGTCCTCTTAAACAAGTGTACTGTTTCCAATAAAGATTAATAATACTATCAAAATAGAAAATCTGTAGCTTTTAACACATTTGCTAACTTTTAGCTTTGAACATAGCAGAAAAATCGTTATCCTGATGGCAACAAGCTATCAGTAACCAACTAATTTCATGTACTGTAAAGTCCAAATACATTTTCATTTCTACTGCAACTGTTTTAATGTTACTACAAATGTCAGTTGTGTTTCATTTTGAGATGAAAAACATTCATACTATGTGTGGTTGCATAGAAGTCACTTGCATGATTTTGATGTATTACAGCATGTCTGGCTAAAGCTGACATGCATTCCCTCATGTAGTTTTGTAATTCAGTGTTCAATCATTGTGACATTTCAGTTTCTTTCATAATTTATTGACCTATGGTGTAATTTTATGCAATCCTTTTTACCAACAGCAAACGTGTACAGTTAACTGAAGTGACAATATATCCATCACTGGAGTATAAACACAATTTTCTTTTTTTTTAATGTGAAGTCCTCAAGACCATTTACATAAAACATTTAACATGTTTGTCATACCATATGACAAATAAATGTAAAATTAACTTCTCAAATAAAACAAATATTTCAAAATACAAAAATGCATGGCATCACTGAAAGCTCCATAATAATGTCCAAAGGCAAATAAACTTGTTATCTTACAAGAAACCTACATTTTCCACCAAGTGTGAGACTATGTCCTGGACACATTCATCAATACTGGAAGAAGCCGTCTTGACAGTTACTTCTGGGTTCTCTGGAGCTTCATAGGCAGAGTCAATTCCAGTGAAACCTGTAACCAGTCAAATAAAAATTGTACATCAAAAGTATGATACCAGGCTTATGCAGGGCTTATAAACATTTGAGGCCGAGTATGAGAAGCATCTTAAGAATTTGATTGGTCAGATTTGAGTATATACTCAGATTCAGGCAATAGAATTGCCAGAATATGAGCATATTCTTTAATCTGACCAAACAGCAGATACTTGTGGACATTCTCATACTTAAGGTCAAATGTATATATGCCCTGGGCTAGGGACACCTGTCACAATTTTTAACAGAGTATATAATACACAATTGGCAATTTACCATATTATGTGCATTATATAGACAAGGTTTTTTGAATCCTCATATGGAGCATCAAAACCACTGAAATCTGCTATTAAGTCTAACACACTGTACATCAAGGCAAGGGCTTTAACTACTGTGCGTAGCACTTGTGGCCGCACACTTTTGTATACATAGAATAAAGCATGTTCAAATGTTATTTCAAGATAGAGGTAAATGACCAATGAAGTGATACATTTTCCAGAAAATGTTTCAGATCAATGCAAAGGACTGACAGAATCTAGCTGTAAAGACAATACATGTAATAAATAATTTTACACTTATATTACTTTCTGATATACAAATAAAATATTCTAGGACTAGAGAAAGTTTTTCCACATACCTTTAATGATTCCAGCCCTGGCCTTCTTGTAAAGACCTTTGACATCACGATCCTCACACACTTCGAGAGGTGTGTCAACAAAGCATTCAACAAATCTAAGGCCAGCTGCCTCATGAAGTTCACGTGATCTCTGCCTGTCCTGAAAAACACCAATAACTATTATACATGGAAAGTTCTTGTCAGTACCATTCACATGCCCATGTTTGTTTCTACTTAATATACTGGTGTTGGTATTATATATATCTCCACATGGCATCTATAAGTTTGGACTGTACATAGCTTTTTTGGATCAGTCAACATATACATCTAAATGTAAATTGAGCAATGTGGTATTTGGCCATCAAATACTTTTTGGAGAAAAAAGACAAGTATTTGCCAAATCATTAAACCAGCATTAGCGTATTCATAGGATGCCTTCTGATTTTCTCATTTTAGCTTGGTAATCAATAACTGACCAGAAAAACCCCTCTCTAGCACTTATCTGCAGACAGGAAGGAAAACAACCAAAATCTTTATTAGCTCTCAATATATGGACTGATTTAATCAGAAGCTATTCTTCCAGGAACATTGAGCCTATAGATTTCTGATTATCAGCAAAAGGAATCCAATACAGTACAGAAAATGGAAGCAGTCAAGCAAGCTGAAGTAAATACCCAGGAGCATATGAATAATTCATCAAGTAGCCCATAAAATCTGCCATTCAAATGTAAGAAATACTAAAATGATGTAACTTCAGACCCCAAGTGTGTCTCTTGTTTGCAGTAATTATCAGCACCTGCTACAAAGTCACTGGGCACCTGTATGGAACCACTTTATTTTATTTCTTTTAATGAGTCTAAAATTTGAATTGCAACAATTTACTTCTAAACTTACAAATTAAGTAACATCCAAGCAGCAAACTCTCATTGTTGATGAGTTTTTCCCATGGAAAATAATTAAATTACCCAGTACCTTATGTAGCCTTCTGTAATATTAGTAATAAATGTGAAAAACCATGTCTTCACCATTGTTATGTCGTAGCCTCCAGCCAATTACAGGTGGAGAAGAGATTTGAATAATAGTTTCTAACAAGGACTTCGGAGAACCTTATCCCTGATATACAGAGCTGTCTCAGCAGAAATGAAAAATACTACACGGGTATATTCTTATTTCTGTAATTTTTACAATTGCCTTGAATACATGACAATACATGCTCTTCAAGTGAGGCCTAAGGGCCATTATAGAGCAGGAACAATGTATTCCTATATTATCACGACAAAGCTTGTCAGTGGGTAAGTATAACGAGTACGAAACTAGGTTCATATAAGATAACTGACGTGATGTTGTAATGTAGAACGTATGATGAAATATGACGTCAAAGACTTAACTGGATAATCTATTCAGTTAAAATCAAGAAATTTCTTAACATCTTGCTGTATTGTCTTCTGAAAAAGAGAATCCTATACTAGTTGTCTTTTCATTTCAACTTTTATTTACTTCAGAAACACATAATTAAGATCGCCAAAGGCTTGTTTAATAACATTTTCCTGAACTCATGTAGGATCCTCTGTTTAATTTAAAAGTTAAAAACCATGCTCTGTGTGTGGCTGTGGGTATTTGACTGATGTTCCTGGGTGGTACACTTACTTTGGCATAGGGACTGATGAAGGCTGTGATGCACACAATACCACCATCAGCAAACAGCTTAGACACCTCAGATATACGCCTAATGTTCTCCTCTCTGTCCTCCTGGGTGAAGCCCAGATTCTTATTCAGGCCCGTACGAATGTTATCTCCATCCAAACTGTAGGCTGGTATACCCTGGCTCACAAGGTATTCTGAAAAGATAGCATCCTAGGTTCAAACAACATAACAGCATAATGGTGCAAATGACATCTTATTTCATATACATTAAATAACTACATTTTTGGGATGGTCTGATGATAAAACAAAACACTTTAAGCAATACCAGATTTGTTCACTATTACAAGCACTTGTCTCAAACAATTTTAGTCTTTTTAATACCTAGACCATGAGAAATCATTTTCAATATAGCCTGTATAAAACATCAAATGTTCTTTTGACTCAATTCCTTTATGGTCCTTACGACCAGTGAGTATGAGTAATTTGCAGTTTCTGGGCAAGTTTTCAAACTGCACTAGATTAATGTTAAAACTTTATACACCTATACTTCAGAAAAACAAAAGAAGTTTATTTGAATCATGCCCAATATTATGTTACATTAACAGAACTTGCACAATTTTATGTCCTCGAGACATTAACTAGCTGACGAGTGTCAAAGAGATGGCAAACCACATACCTTCAAGGGCAAATGAAATGGTTGTTTTGCCAGCACCTGACAAACCAGTCAGCCATACAGTACAGCCACGGAATCCAGCCCTTGAACCAAGGACTTTACCTCTCTTGTCACGGGACACATTGTGTTCCTGGAACACCACATTGGTGGCACGCTGCACAGCCTGAAAAACACAAACATGGTAACCGTCAGTAAAGATGTTACATTTCTATTAAAGAGATTACCAATAACATCATTTCACCTTGTCAGAAACTCAATTGACTATGAATTACAAAAGCAGGAACCTATGACACCATGTCATTTCATTTCAGTGGATTTCCAGAAATTTGCAGGGTTTTTTTTTCCCCCAAAGAAAGAGTAATAAAAAACCCTGATATAAGTATAAACAACAAAGCCACTGCAAATTACACCATTCTTAAAGAGTTATTTTTACAACATATACCCTTGGCATTTACAGGTTGTGAAGCTGTGGCATAGCACTCGGACCGTGAATCGAATCAATAGCGGTGAGGGGCTAAGAGGTAGTCGCAAAGGAGAAATAATCAATGTTGTATGTAAAATTAATCTATGTATATATAAATGTGTGTCTATTAGTGATCTGAAGTTGTTTATAAATCATAATCAATATAGTAAAACATATATTACAAGCTAGTCTGACAAATCTGACCATTTTAACACTAAAGCACACCATATGAGTCCCTTAACAATACAATGTATAGAAATTTTCTTCCAGGACAGTGAATTTTTCATCCTAAAAAATAGCACGTAGTCCCAGACATGTGATACATGAGTAGATTTCTAACCTGACCGGACAATTTATTATTAGTCTTATTATTACCTGCTCTGAACCACAGATAGATTGTAATAATTTTCTCAATGTCAACATGGCTGACAAGACTAGATAGACTAGAATGGCATGGTAAGCTCGGTTTTTATATCACTCATATTCCATTTCCTGTCCTTAGTTGAAAAAAAATCCACAAATGCATGATTGACACTGATGTTATCCAAGAGATTGCCAAGGATATATTTGTGGCCCTCTTTTCCCCTTTTTGTCACTGAGTAATATTTATCTTTAAACCTTGTTTTAACAAACTTTTTTCTAACAAACAAATCATTATTTATAGTTTGTGATGTATGTTGTGATAAATTTTTCTGTCCACTATTAGCACTTTCCCTATTTTCAATTAATTTAGTTATATGATCTCCTTGTCACCAGCATTTCCTATGTATACTTTCCACTCACATATTTCACAGCAATATCAGACATACAGAGACTATGAGGTAAGCATTCTGCCATATTTCTATGCTCCACACTTAACTGTCACATCCAGTAACAAAAATAAACAATAATTCACTTTAAAATGTCAGCCATTATTTCAACAGCTTCCCAATATTCATACAAGACTAATAAGACTTCACAAGCCAATAAATTGTGTCCCCCCCACATGTGAGCCATGGATTGAGGCAATACAACATTTTGTAGTCTAAATGGAAATTCTGTGTCATCAAATCACAGAATCCATGATTACAAGTGATAACAGTAAGCACTGATTTTCATTATAGGTTATTGGATAAAACACAGACGAAATGACAGCATATTCCACATGCAGAATTTGCATAGACTAGGCTAATTTCCATTGATCTTCAAATTTTCAACCAACAACTTTGGTAATTTTCTTTCAAAGGACACCATTTGGACTAGGACTATACTTTTCCACTCAAGCTGTCATTGCGATTGGCTCTATTAATACAATCCGAGTCTGTTGACTGGGTAATAAAGAACATGCCATCTATACTAAAATGCTTCATGGCATGAGACAGAGACATTGGCTTCTACTCCATCCCTACTATATGAGAAACAGATAACAAACTCAAGATTTCATGTTTCTGCAACACTTATTGGCCTACTGATGTAAGATTAAAGTAAATCCAATATACTGAATTTAAGTGAGGAGACTATTCAGGGACATGCAGTTTTTTCATAAATATATTCAGGTACATGAACTAGAGCACTGGGTACAAACTACAGTGTCAACTTCACTAAAGGAATTTGACATAATGTCTAAAGGTAAACAACTGGCCAATGGAATCTCTTGTTTAATACTGTAATTAGAACTCTTGCAACATTTGAGCTTGTATAGGTGGACTGATGAGTTCCAGAAAATTTCAATTTATTGAAGCTCACTTAACAATAAGTGTAGACCCATATCAGAGGGTTCCCATAAAAGATCTTTATACCCTCCAAATAAAAACCTACCCTACTGTAAACCTTTGAACCTTATTTACAATTATTCGAGATTTACAGACAAGGCAGACCCTAGGCACTGTTCCTACAGGAGATATCTGATCAGAGAAGGCACCCTGTGGTAGTTGAAAATGTTAACAGAGATACTGCAGTTTAATATAGTCACACTACGAAAGTCTATACATGTATCTATAAAATTGCATAGCAGGATAACAATGGATCTACTGTACTGATATAATTTATCTACTATTTATGGGAGCATGACTGTACATACAATAATTGCAAAAAATAAACTGGCATGCACATTCAACAAATTAAGTGGTTTTCTTTTCCAGTGCAAACTATGTACATAAGCATTCTTGCACACACAAAAATGTCATCAGTCATTACCATTAGAATATCAATGATAAATTGTATCAAATAGTTGCACACAAGGATATATAAATAAACTCAGTTATATTTTCTAACAGAATTCAAGCTCACCACCAAGTGAAATATAAAGTAACAATTTACCTGTGTTAAATAAGACATTTGTATGATATAAGTCCAAAACTGTAACTTCAGTTTAAGCAAGTGTGCTTGCTTCTATCTCCCAACTACAATTGGGGCCCCCTTGGTGTCGCAGGCCTTATATACTGTCCCGGCATATCATTATTCAGGACAGAGACCTGATGTACAGGTAAATATGGGACTGTAGTGTAGTGAGTTTATTTTGTGGGTCACATCTGTACGATACTCAATCAAGTCACTAATTACTGTCAGTCATACAGCGTTATGTTAAATATTTACCTACTATCACACTGTCTCATTGTCAAAACTACTTCATCCATATTTCAAGTCAAGTATTCAAACAACTGTTGTAAACAAATAGTAACTGAAAGCATAATTATCTGCTGTACTTAAAATGGAATGGACAATAGTATTAATTGACTTTCCAATTGATTTTGGTCAGTGCATATGAATTAAAAATGAAGATAGATTCTACCTTAAAATCACAAGACATCCTGCTTCCTGACAGCAAAAAAAAGGCCTACAGGGAGGTGCATCTACATGAAGTCTGAATCAGTATTTTCATAGACATGATATCAAGATCACAGCTGTCAAGTTAAGTTTATTGCAACTATTTATTTCAAATGCAAATTCTACAAAACAAGAATGCCACATTAAATGAACACTTATTCCCCCTGTGGCATCTTTGTCATTATATTTTCAATCTTTTCACAGTCCAAATTACGTCAAGGTCAAATGGACGTTGGGCATTATATGTGGACAGGAATGGTCCAAGGCAACAACCATTTAACAATTTAAAACATTAAAGCAAGCAGTATTGATGCTAGACGAAAACGGTAAAATCTGGTTAACCTTGTGTTTATGGACTGACAGGACAATCACTATATGCTTCCCGCCTCTATAGATGCCGTGTGTGTGTAGATGTGAGGGTGTGTGTGTGTGTGTGTGTGTGGGGGGGGGGTT
>JAULCC010622500.1:0-10214 GCA_032358795.1 Nuttallia obscurata
TGTATATATTATTACAGGCTGATAGAGATAGGCAAGGTTTCATTGTATATATTATTACAGGCTGATAGAGATAGGCAGGTGCTTCAGAAGAAACTGGAATATGGCGCCTTGTTGAGTGAGAGTTTGCAACATATGCCAAAAACCAAAACGAAACATGGTGAAGAAGGTTCCTCAACGTTTTCAGATTTCACAGCTTTTATGGAGAAGGTATATTTCATACGTTGCTTTCTCCTTCTCTCCCTTCCACCCCCCCCCCTTTTTTTTCACATATTTGAACAGTATGACTAATTGGGTGGGATAATGCAATATTAATGCAGTTTAACCATGATTAGTGGATGCTGTGGACAATTACTTGAGTAGGAGATTTTGTTTGATAAATTGATTATGAATTACTTATGTAGTGATATATGTTAATCAACTTCCTAATTAAGCATTTTGGCTACGGAAAATGTGTCTGTAGTTTGCTCTATTTTAAGTTTAAAAACTCAAATGTCTTTGATTTATTATGGTCATATAAAGATTAATGGTGACAGTTTAATGTTTATGTTCATGATTATATTTTGTGACCGTTCATAAAATATTTTTGGTGTCTGGACTTGCAGTATTTAAACATGTTACGGTAGATACATGATCTATACTTACTATGCACTTAAGATTTTTAGAGAGATTTTTATCGGGTGTAATAAATTAGGTAACAGAAACAACATTTCATTACACTTGAAGTTTACATAATATATATACAAATGATGAATTTTGAGTAAAAGAAGTTTATCCTACAATGAGCTGATCAAGTAAGTTCAAGACTTTTTCACTGGCTGAAACCTTTCCCTTCATATAAGAGGTTCTAAGTAGAATACCTCAGATTAAGACAGTGAAGAAGGGTGTGTGTGGGTTTGGGGGATGTGGGGGGTCTTATAAGGGGACCGCCATATACTCAAGTATTTACAACTTATATGTTATCTTTGATTATTTTTCAGGTTTGACAGTATAGCATGTTTTTCTTAAATTTAAAAAAATATATATCATAAGATGTCAAACCTATGAAGATAAAATCTTTGAGGAGATTCTTAAGAGTACCCACAAGATAAGGTTTGGTAGAAAATAATGAAAAACAGTAACCATCTTTCTCAAAATACTCGCTTTATCTTGAGCTCTTGACTCTCTCTGGAATGATCATTCTTTTATATCAGTAATATAAAATTGAAGTCTGGAACCACTAAATATGACATTCTATTGCAGTGGCATTGTCCTATTTCTTGTTAGTCAAACAAAATCTTTTGGCAATTTGCAAAACATTCTGCTGCATGGACTATAATCAGAAATTACTCCCTCTTTCCTAGGTGAAAAATACAGAAATCATGCCGACCAATGAGGACATCTTAAAATTCTCTCGCCTGTTTGAGGACGAGCTGACATTGGAAGATCTGAATGTCACACAACTCCAGGGTCTGTGTAAACTGTTGGGCATTGACTTCATCGGACAGATTCCAAATGAAAGAATTCTAAGATTCCAGATTGATGTAAAACTCAGGGAGTTGATGGTTGATGATAAGGTAAATTGATTTTGATAAAACTAGAAAAAAATTTGTCTATTATACGCCATTATGTAATCCTCATATCCTGAAAGTGCGCTTGCAAACAAAAGGGTTATTATAGGCAAAATTTGCTTGGTCCACAATATGTCCCGTCTGTGTCTGGCCTACTCCTTTGTCATTTTTCATTTTAATCTTTTTAAACTTGCAGATATCAATGACCATGATGTGAATCTTTGTACAAATTCATCGAAAAACTGGTTCTAAAGGTCTGAGAAAACAAGGCTTTGAATTTTGACAAAGCCAGATTACAAAGGTGCCTCATATAATGAAAACCATATTTGCAGGTGTTTTATGCTAGTTCTAAGTCTGTCCACCAGTTGAAAATTTCATTATTTCTGTTCAAAAGTAACATGTTTCTCCAGCAAAATCTAGTAATAAAAGATTCTACCTGTATATAAGATGTCACACACATGAAGTATGAATTATTTGACAGATGAATGGATTCCCTCCCCACAGTGGCATGAACACGGTGTGACCCTTAATGAATTTTTAGGAAACAATTTCATTGTCTTTATATCAAGGTTAATCTATGATAATCTTAATGGGCATTCATTAGATCAAAAAAAAAAGAAACATGATTAAATCTATTAAACCTTGTTTAAATGCACTGAAAATGTATGCAATGATTGCTTATCATTTCAGCTGATTCAGAAGGAAGGACTGGACAGCCTGGCTATATGGGAACTCCAACAAGCATGCAGGGCCCGAGGTATGAGAGCTGTCGGTGTTTCGGAGGAGAGACTCATATTGCAAATGCAGCAATGGCTAGAACTTCACCTCAAGGTAGCTAACTCTTGCAGGAATCAATTGTGTCAATTTCAGATGAAAAGTTGATAGTAGCTTTTGAAAAAAATGGTTTTAGTACATTTTCATTATCAGGTACCATGTAAAAATTTGGTTTGGCTACAGTGAAGCACATTGAAGGATTGTATTGTATCATTGTTTTTTGTGGAGTGTTGGTATAAAGTTGTAAATTTTTTATTTAAATACTGTTTAGCTTTTATTATGAAAATGATATAAAATTATTCCTTGCAACCCAGCAATTTTCAAGCTGCTGAAATATCTGATTTTTTTACAATATGTAATATTTCATCCACTGTAGGTTTTCTTTCACACAAAAGATGTAGTCAAGGATACCGGGGCTTTTTATTTACAGTTCATGCCCGAATGAATTAATGGTCTTATTTTAAAGCATAAAATATGCTGATTTTGAAAATGTAAGTCTTATAAAAATTCTGTTTTACATGCCCTCACAAATCCAAGATGGCCATGAGAGCCAGAGCATGTAAAAGTAGAACAACATTTAAATATAAACAAAGTAAAAAAAAGGTTTTGCAACTCTGCTTAATCTGATAAACTGGCTGATAAAAGGGGTCATAAAGCAATGGAACAAATGTTTGTAATGTCCAGTTATCACACTTCCATCGTCAAACATTCACACATTCACATTAATCCTGCTGTGATCACTCCACCACACAAACTCCTGCAGGGAGAGTAGACTGGTTACGAATAGGTGTAAAAGTTGAAGCTATTCTACGGGACCTATATACGAGAAATATCGGCTCCATTAACTTCGCCAAATACGATCTTTTTGCGCAGTATTTTTTTTTATTTTCACAAATGGCACCATTGGCAAATACCAGTGTGATCCCTGGGATTAGGCCTGAATGAGTTAACTTTCCTTTTTCTACAATCTTTAAAAATTCCTACACTGTAGGTTTTTTCTCACTAAAAGGTGTGTTATCTGTTTAAAGAACTGAAGATTCCTACCAGTTGGGGTTGAGGTAGGGTGATGGAAATGGAAGGGAACACTGTTAAATTTGAGCCTGTCACAGCCTTTCAGAGAAGTTTTTTGTTTTTCATGCAACATTGTTGTCTCTTGTTTCTCATCACTATCTAAAGTCCAAAATGTGTCAGATGATTTGGGAGATTTTTTTGTCAATCCTTGTAAGAAACAGAAAGATAACTGACTCCTTTGATATTTGTGTGAAACAGTCTTAGAAGGGGGATAAAACCCTCCACACAGTTTAATATGTCATGAATTTTTATTTAATATTTCAGAAAGTATTTTTTGGTGTGTTTTTTTAGGAAAAAATTCCATCATCCTTGTTGCTTTTGTCAAGAGTTATGTACCTTGATGAGAATCTATCACCAGCAGAGCGGCTCAAACAGACTATCTCTGGACTGTCGGATACGACGGTGAGTGCACTTTTTGTTACCTTCACCATGTGTACTTATTATTTTAGTAGGTAGTCAAATTTACTCTTAGAAAATCTACATTCAAGTCAACAGACTATCATACAGATGGCCAAAAGTTACTAGTGCAATAATTAGCCATGTATTTTACTGACATTGAGCACGAACCTCTTCACTATTGATATATTGCATGCTGTTTAAAGGGTGTTAGTGTGGAGATGTTGCACTTTGTTTTGTCCTAAAATCAGAGTTATTTCGTTTTGTTCAAGACCGATTGAAAGTTTTATGAATCCCAAATACACACAGCATTCCCTCTTAAGAAATCTTACAGGAAGCCAATTTCGAAATTGAGTTGGCCAGAAATTCAAATTCTTATAATTGACTAGCGAATTTCCACATTTGAGCTAGAAAAAAAAGTTTGAGAAAATAATTTCAGATTTTTACAACGCCTTTTCACATATTTTTAGTTTCTTAATTAAGATTGAACATTTAAAGATATAAAACTGATTTAAGTTCATACCTTGTAAATATGAAATTGTTTCCATTTACCATTCACATAGTTGAAAGAATTTTTAGATTAGACAGAATATAGCCTATAGATTAAAACTTTAAGACTGGTAGAGATTTTCTTAAATCTTTAGAAGAAGGTTGATTAGCTTTATTTTCCAATTAAGCTCATGTCCTTTGTTTCTCATTGACAGGTGACAAAGGTCAAAGTTCAGTCAGCAGAGTCCATGGGTGAGGATGTTGACAAGCAGACAAAGATCAAGGTCCTAGCAGAGGAGATCAAGGCCATTAAAAACCAACAGAAACTTGAGGTCAGTTTTTCCAGATCCTTGTTCCAATGACCTTAAAGTCTCTAAGCACTTCTTTTTTTTAAAGAGGGTGATAAAAACCACACAGTCTGTCTATGTGTCTATGTATTGTCAAAACTCAGGTATAAGTTTGAATGTACTCATTATATTTATAGTTTGTTATTTTGAGAGATACACATGTCTGTATGTTTGTGTAGCAACGACTACAAGAAATGTGATGGAGGCTGACAGGGAATATAAAACATAGTAACAAGTCATTGGGTATCAAATTGATATATTTCATTGACACAGAGATATTGAAACTATTCATCATTTCTGTGTCCATAAACCAGACTGGTGTTATGCAAGTCTATCACTCAACTTAATTCTCATTCAAGAGTATTTTGTTTAGTTTATTATATGTTTGCAACGTTTTACTGTATTTCTAGTGGTACAACATTTAATTATAAGGTCTCCTTGTCTGAGCTTATACATTTTACACTCATGCATTCAACTATACTGGTAATTGTTTATTTTACAAGTGTGTTTGTCATTGCTTTACTAGAAAGAGGAACTTAAAGCACAGATGGAGGCAAAACCAGCTGAACCTGTGCCCCCTCCCCCTGTTCAAGCCCCTACAGAACCAAAAGATACCATGGAAACGACAGTTGCTAAGGAGCCAGATGTGGTGGTGAAGGAAGTCTTGGTAGATAAAGCTGAAACCCTGCATGATATCGCTGAACCCATAGTGGACAAAGTTGCAGAAGGTAAGAATTTGTTTGGAACTTTCAAAGACATAAGTTCCGTACTTTGTCAAAGTATACAGTGAATCTAGGACTCACTTTCAAAAGGAGGGGTCATGAATAGGAGTTCAGAGTCAGGCCCCCTCTCTGTCATTGATCAATTTCAATAATGTTAGAGTGTGGTTGCTGTTGTCTTTTACCACTGTTTCACTTTGTTTTCATATATGCTAAAAACCCAGAACCATGATAAGGATAATTGCTCTCTTGATATTTAGTAAAAGATATATATGCTAAAAATCCAGAACCATGATAAGGATAATTGCTCTCTTGATATTTAGTAAAAGATTTTTTGAAAGAGGCATTAAACATTCAACTTCAAGGCCATCATGTAAACTGTATTCCAATGTGGCTAAACATAACTTCCTGACTCTTTTTTAATGACTGACAGCTTTATCACATGAGACAGTGGCTGCAGATGAGTTATTTACCCTTAGCCTGCTGAAAAAAATGTCGTCTGCTTAAATTGTCTTCTGCCTGGATTTTAAAATTCATCAGATTAGCCCAATATTTGGAGAAACAATCGACCAAGTTACTTGTCTAATCTAGATTCAAGCTGTTTGCATATTCTGTCACCGCCGCCCTTAGCTGGCTAAAGGTTAAATACCATTGTGCTGACCTATCAGACATTTATGGTTATGGCTGGGTCTGGAACCACGGAATTCCTTTTTATTGGTAGACTAAGGCTCTGCTGATGTGCCCGGAGCAAAACAAATAGAGATTAACTTGTTAGATGGGACAAAAATGAAACATGAATATTAAGACATTTTGAGAGGTCTCCATGGCTAAAGTATTCCACCATGGAAAGCTCGAAAAAGTAGTCATATGACCTTTAATGAGTTGGTGTGACTTAAAACCACAAATCAAAACATTTGGGTGACAATTTAGCATCATTATCAAATTTTCATCAATAAAAAATTTGTTGTACATTTCAACTCCATTGGGTGTGTACGTCTACAGAGAAAGCATGTTTAATGTTTCCTGATAGTAGGTGCTGAAGGCTATGGACGTGTTCGATTTGCTGTCTAGAACAGGTTCTGGACATGTAGCAAGAACAGAGTGAATCAAATACAAATGCACACTTAGAACAGAGCAGAAAATTATTTAATGCTATTAATATAATTTGTTTTCTCTAATTAATAGTAGAACAATGTCTGTGAATGATAATTTCAGCATTTGTCGCAAAATAAACCAAGCATTCACATTTGTAGACAATTGTTTACTGCACCACCATGATTCTGACGTCACTGTTCCGCCTGTACTACCTTTAAGATCGGAACAGTCAGAACAGGTTCAGAACACTGTTCATTTCTATTCGCTTGCTGTTCTGTACGTTCAGACTGCGGAACAGCAAATCAGACACGACCAGTTGTCCTGTATGCACAAGTTAGAAATGAACTTACTGAATTCAAAACCAAACATTCCAACCAAAAGTGTGATATACTGAAACTGTTGTTAATATTTGAAACATATCTCAGACCTTTTGTTTTTCAATATAAACAATAAGAATTTGTTTTTTGATTGAAAAAGATAACCCCTGCATATCTGTGAACAAATGCTTGTAGACTAACATAATACTTTAAGTGTTTACGCAGACCCATGATTAAGTTGGATATCATATGCAATTAATAGAAAGAAGTGCAATGCCATTAAAGGCTTAGCCCAAGCAGTTGTGAATTATCTCCCTTTGATATTCTGCTGAAATTTAATTTCTCATTCATTTCTGCTTTTATCACCGTATTCTTCACACTGTGTTGTGCCCTTCTTCATTCTTCATCTTAAATTATCATGTTTGCATCTTTCAGACACATTTCTGTGCAAAAAAATTGTTTCAATACTGCTTTAAATATGGTTTTAGTTTACAGTCTTTTCTTGATTTTCCCATCAATTGCTTTTATATCAAGTCCTGTTCTGAACTCCACAACGAATTTTGACAATAAAAATACACAAACTTCTGTTATACTGGCTTAGGTGCACATAAGATGCTATATTGAAAGACGGCAAAACCTTTTAAAAATGCTCTTTTTTTTCACACAAAATAACCCTCAATTCAGTGGACGTTTTGTTTATAATCTGTCAAGATTTGCATCATTTTAAAAGCTATTTAATTCTCCAAAGAAACTTATCTTTGTTAAGTTATTTTTTTTTTAAGCAACTCATCCGTTTCAACCAATTAATCGCCTTAGTTCTTGAAATGGCCCCCTGTTCACAATGCATTTTTCAGTCTCTGCTGAGTTTGAGATTGAAATTGTTTTCTGCAATTGTTTTGCAATTTCAACTTAAGCAACAAGATACTATTCTTATTGAGACCAAAAATCAATATAAGATATTTATTACCAAATATCATTCTGAAACTCAGCTGAGACTGGAAAATACTTTTTGAACGGGGCCATGTCTGCAAATTCTCTACAGAAAATAGTTGGGTTCACCAGTAATTCAAATTGTAGACTATAACCTGCAGAAAAACTTAGGTTCTCATTTGCAACATCTCACTGGTAGCCAGGGATAAAGACAGAAGATTCCTTATATATTGGACCAACTCACCATGTGTGGTCTACTTTCTGATAATTAACCCTTATCCTGCTAAGTGCGACTGTGATAGAATTTGCAAACAGCTTGGATCCAGATTAGAGGCCGAGTTAATCTGGATCCAAGCTGTTTGACACTCGGCCAATTGTTTCACCAAATTTTGGGCGAATCCGATGGATTTTAAATCCAGGCAGATGACAATTTAAGCAGACGAAATTTTTTTCAGCAGGCTAAGGGTTAAGAGAATGTTCGTATTTATCCAAATTTTCAGCTGCTCCTGAAGAAAAGGTGAAAGAAGATACAGAAGATATCACATCACAAGACCTGGTAGACATAGAAAAAGCTATTGAGGATTTGTCCAGACATGAGATAAGTGAGATTGAGGATGTGAAAGTCGGCTTTGAAGATTATGCAGGTGTTGGGGTATGTGCAAGGATTTTTTAGTCAGGCACATTGCTGAGAGAAATACTATCTTATCATGGCTGGTCCTAGTTTAGTTTAAATGTAGGGGTTTTTATGCATTGATACACATACATGTTCATTAGTATACTGGAACTGTAAACGATAACACTACATACAATGTATTATTTAATTTTATTTAATATGAATAACCAATGTTGAGAGGACTTGTGGTCTAACCATTTTTCTGTAAATATGGTGAGATGAAATGTGTTTGAACTTTATATAAACTGAGAGTATTTAGAGATAAATGTGTTAAGTGACCAGTTCTGCAAAAGCTAGTTATGGCCCTCCCAATATGCTTGAAAAATACTTAGGTAAAGTGTAGCATAGAAAGGAGAAAACTTATGAAAACAAATGATCATAGAACTTACTATTAAGAAAACAGTTTGATATTTGATTATGTAAGATACATTATATGTTCACATTACACAGATATCAACCCATTTGTCTTGTTCATTATGACATTTGATTTTTTAAAATGGTCTCAGTTATAATATGCTTTATGAGCTGAACTTTTTAAAGTCAACTTTATTTTAGAGCTATTAAAATCGGTTGATAGTTGGGGACATCATGTGTTCATTATTGCTTCAGTTGTTTTTTTTTATGGGAATAGGTTCAGGTTCAAACATTTATTAATTTTGAATTGCCATAAATATTAGTATTTTGTTCATGAGGTAATTATACATGGCTTACAAATTCCAATGTTCATTCAAGGGAAGACTGTGACTCTTAGTCCTTCAAGACTGATACATAGCCACTTCAGTTGACCTTCTCGATATGTTTTACAGAGAGGAAATGGACCTTAGCCTTATATGGTCACAAATCTTTTCCAAAATGGCTTTATAAGTCTACAGCAGTACTAGACTGGGCACTGCTGAAACCCTTGACCTGCTTATAACAAGGATTGTTTGTTTATTTATTTGGAATTTTATGTCGCTTAAATAGTATATCAGTCATATCGCGATGTCCAGCTCATTACAGGTGCAGGAAGAACCTGGAGGACCTCTGTGCACTATTTCAGGCACAGAGTGTACCAGGGTAGAACCACCTACTTACCACAAGCCAGCTGGAAGGCTTCCTCACTTGAAAAATCTGAAGTGCCCAGACCGGGATTCTAACCCACAGTGGTGAGGGGCTGAGAGATTGCAAGTCAATGACTATAACCAATCTGTAACAAGGATTGTGTAAATCTCAATGACTCTAGTATTTACTTTTTTGTACCACAGATTATCGACATCCTGTCAGTACCAGTTGACAGTGATAAATCAAGAAAAGAGAGCAAGGGGGCACAGGTGCTGAAGGCCAAGGTTGGCAAATACCTCAACGACCTCAGTAGCAAGATTGATAATCTGAACCAGGAAAGGTCCCTGCTTCAGGAGAAGCTGGAGATTGAACAGGTGCAGTTGAAGCACAAAGAGGATGAGCAAAAACAAGAAGAATTGAAAGAGGCCATTTCTGCCAAAAAGTATGGCACATTTTATCATTTTATTAGCAGCTTATATATTTTAGCTCAGTAATGATGAAAGTCTATAGGGAATTGAAAAACTGTTTATAGTTATTATATTAAATACAAAAATTAGCATTTGTTTCTTGGGTTGAGGCAGTTTTTTGTTTGTATAGTGAGGTTCAGAAGAATGGCCTCCATTTGGACTTGAAAGCCCAGTCTCCTGACTGCAAGATGAACACTTTATTAGTGCAGGCCTGAGTCACAAGAATGTAGCAGTGTTGTAGCTCCAAAGTAGGTCAATGGTTTAGTTTCAGGTTATTTTTAGCTCATCTGATTTTTTGAAAAAAAAAGATGAGCTATTGTCGTGACCTGATCGTCGTCGGCGTCGGCG
>JAULCC010622522.1:0-10214 GCA_032358795.1 Nuttallia obscurata
CCGTGTATGTTTGGTTCAATTTGTTGATTGCATATCGTTTTCCTGTCAGTGATCGAACATTTGACATATTAAAGTGTCTGTCAAGATATGTTGACATGAAAGAAAGCAAGTTTGTCATTATCAAGCAGTTTAGCCAGTGTAAACAGAATTCTGTTTTTCTCTTCTCTGCATGTATACAGTTGCCTCCTTAAAGCGGCATACAAATCTTGCCTAGTCGGGAATTTGTATGTGAAGTATGTCAGACGTTGCGAATATACAATTCCGATCTATTCATTTCCCTAAAACTACAGTTACAATACAGTTACAATAGTAATATCAATGTTTCAAGGTCTACCAATTACGTAACGCGTGGTTTAACCCTTTCAGCCCCAAATTATTTTCGTCTGCATATATTGTCGTCTGTCTTAATGTTCAAATTGAATATTTCTTGAATTTCTGTTATAAAAAAAACAGAATAATAATTTCAAACAGTTTAGATCCTGATGAAACGCCGAGGTACATTCAACCTATTTGCAAAAATATCACCGATTTGCCTATGGAGTCGAAATGGGCTAATGGTGCTAATTCTTGCATTGTTGTTTATTCTTTGTCATTCGTGCCTTTCAAACTCAAAATTTATTCCTCCATGAATAAAACGTTAGAAAAACAAGAACTTATCAGAGTCCGTTTAAGAAATTTAGTTTGAGTTTAATATGTTTTTAGTAATTATTTGTTAACAAACGGTACTCCTGTTTAACCTCTTAATGTTTTTATAAAATAAGATTCACGTTGAAAATATATTCAATCTATATAACATTCTTTTGTGATGGCTACACAATATATAACATATGTTTCCTTCTTCAATTATACGTATTCCATGTAGTACATATCTTCATATTTTTATTTACAAATAACTTGTTTACTATTCTAGTTATTCGTATCAAAATTACGCAATATCTTAAAACACTAAAGTAAAGTACTATAGTAACTTATATTTAAAATGCAATACCTTTCATTTTCACTGTTTTTTACCACTTTAGAATCCACCAAGTGGTATTTCAATGTAAATTAGATAAGTGAATTTCTCCACTTCGTTTATCTGCAATACTCATATATCACCAGTCCATTTTTTGACAGTAGACTCATAATGTCATAAGTGATATGTTATACCAGGTAAAAAGTTGTTCGTGCTTATAGCGTCACGTTCACCTAACGAGTATTATGGATTTTCTCAATCGTAACTACTCGGCCATCTCCGAGCTAGCTCGGATAGAAGCCTCGTACGTCATAGTAAGAATTCATCCGAAAAGCTTTTGTCCGTCGTTTTAACGCTTTTAAAACTACGTCATGATAAAGTTCTATATTATTTACACCGAATCTGTTAGTTCACCACTAGTAAGGAGAAGATGTTCTAAGATTATGCTTGGTTTATGTCCAATGATATAAATTTCACGCTTCCTTTTTATCAATAGTGGATATGAGACGGTTGATGCGGACTCAACCATGTTCTATTATATTCTGTTTTTGTTTTGTTTCACCTTCGTTCTACCCTTGTGATATCCGGAGAGACGAGGAGCTCCGATTGGGATTTACTATCACTTGCCGGCGGCCTTGTGTCTATATCCTTTTGTTTGCTCAACCTATCGAGCTCCGAGAGTAAAGTATCTCTGGCCACAGTTCTGCAGATGGTTGTCTGCCCATAAATTGAAAATCTCTTATCTACTACTTCTGGAAAAACTTATTTATCAAAGTATATAATTTTTTTCAATGAAAACAAAAACGAATTGATGTATAACTGAATGTACTCCTACATTTGATTTGTTAACATAGTTGTGTCTCCTTCCCGAATCCAGCTAAGCTCTTTAGGAAACCAGTATCTTTACTGTACCTTTATTATGTTGTTTGCTATAAATATTTAATGTTTTGTTGTATGCGTTAATAAAGACTTAATATGAATTGAAATATAAACAAAGGTAGACAATCAAAATACTCAATTGACACATTTTACCGGGATTTAGATGACAGAGAGCTGTGGTTAAAAATGGCACAGCACATAAACTACATCAAAAAAGAATAAACCCCTTCACTGCCTTACCCCGAGTTTTAAGTCATTTGCAAACAGCTTGAATCCGAATGAGACTCCGAGTAACTCGGCGTCTCATCCAGATTCAAGCTGTTTGACACTCAGTCAATTGTTTTACCAAAACTTAAGGGAATCTGTGAAGTTAAAATAGGGCAGAAGAAATATTGCGCATGTTCGGTATTGCCTCCGGCAGTGAAGGAGTTAATAAAGAGATTACTAACCGTTAATAGACGTTAGGAAACTAACATTTCTTCAGTTTTCAATGTTTCGATTTCCATAATTGTTTTTATGAAAAGTTCATTGTTCAGAGACGCTTACTCCGCAAAATGATTTAGAGTTGACGATTAGTTCAAGCCTGTTCAGGTGTGTTTTTCAACTCAACCCTCTTGTTGGATTTGCTAGCATTTTAGCTATTTCGAATGGTGTCGTTCCGAACCGCATGAAGATATTGTTTCTTCCTTAATAAAGGTTTTTCTCTAGGTCTAGTTCTTCTTAAACGACCTTTGGTGTATTCTTTATGTATTGATAATTTGTTCTGAATTTTCCTTTATTAAACTAATATATATCATCAATATTTTAGCTGTTATTAAAATTGTAAAGTTCGAGTTACCGTTTAATCAAATAAGTACGTTTAGTCTTTTATTCATAAAAGTACTGTCTCAAAAACTGTTTATTATAAAAGCATAATTTTAAGAACTGACCCTGTTTATTATTCGACCAATTTATGATTAATGAATACTACTAGAGCGTCTCACTCAAGATAACTTTTAGGTAATATGATGGTTATTTTGAGAGTGACACAACTTCATGTTAATCGAAATAGAATTATCCAGTCTCATCTCATTTTCGTTGCTGCAATTGGATTGTTATCAAAGTATCTTTTTATCTTCTATCACTATATACATGTCACTTTCATGGAATCAAAATGCTTTCAGAATTGTTATACGATTTAAAATTTTCGTATTATTTAGACAAAACTTGCAACAAACAACACGTAAACAAATCACATATATACGTAATGTTGTTTGTTGGACAAGAAAAGTGCTCGAAACTTACTAGAGAATATGTAATTTTGAAATGGCATATTAGAAAAATTTTAAATGTATATTTCAAGTAACACAACGCGTTGATGATAAAGCAAAGCAAAAAGTTACGTAAAGAGATACAGCCACGTTTATATCAAAGCTTGGTATGTCATTTATATTCAATAGCCTTTGCTTTAATTGAAACGAAGGCAAAAGTGCTTGACCTGAAACAAAAAATCATAGTCATTACGAGAAAAGAGTGGATACTGGGTTTACTGGAAAAAATATACATAGGCACAACGACAAAGGAATAAGACACACCTTATTTGAAATACCTTGGAGTAACTGGTTATCATGTAGAACATCTTACCTATCAAACCTTTATTAATCTTAAATTAACAGTATAAATTGAATTTCAATCTGACTCGCACATTTGTGTATTTTAAATAAATGCTTTTTAATCAGCCCTCGTGCAACAGTATTTTTCCTGGGATCGTTTTTGGTCAACAGAGATTGCTATCTACATTGAAGTCGGTCTGTTAAACGTAAAATGATATCCGACGACACATGGCGTCGCTCTTTATTTCCCTGTAAAACGATATCGTGACTGATGACTTTTGTCTTTTATGACTGTCATAAGTTTTTAATACTGTCTTACAATGACACAAGGTCCGTAGCCAGTTATTTCATTATGTATTCGATTGTAGTAGACTGTCTACAAAGATTCATATTATGGTATATTACCGGTTTCTGCTGACTTCTTTATTGACATTTCGTGCTTGGACAAGTTATGCGTTGATCGATCATGCATATGACTAAATTTCGATCGACTATTCTCGTACAAATGAAAAATAAGCTTAAGCAACATTATAAGTATTTTACTGCTATTGATAGTTAACCTACTGACGGTTTTCCTGCAAGCAGTTTGCTCCTGTGGGCTATTTCTCTTATATTTTATTACGGCAATAAACTATTAAGTCAAGAACAATTAACGCCGTAATAAGTACAGGTGGCTGAAGTTAAGCTTTTGTAACAGGTGAAAGTTTAATGGTGAAACTAGAGTAATAATTGCGAGTTTTTTTCACTAAAATAGAAGTAAATCAGTCTGTAACAAAACACGGTTAATTTGAAAATACGCTTAACCTGTCACAGCTGCCTTTTTACCACCAGTACATACTGGTTCTAATATTCCAAATCTTCATTAAAATCTGACTCTTAGTTAGACTCATAACTCACTTCTCCATTGTTTTGCCAAATTACCAACTTAACCACTTAAAATGTTGTTTATTTTGGTTTGTTTGTTTAGTTTAGGTGTTTGTATGACCCCAAAAAAAGCGAATAGTTTGTTTCCGTGTCCTAAGGTAAAGCTATGCATTTCAAAGAGATAGAAACACATCAACGCCCTTGAGATGCACAGTGTTTACATGCATGTATTGAAGGTAAAGAAAAATTCAATTTATGTTATAGCTGCTTTAGAATACTATGGGCTTATTGTTTGCTTCGCCGATATAAACTTTCCATTTACGAGGTCAGTTAAGAAAAGTGCATAATTGAGATGGAGCGTAATCGTGTGTGAATAATGAAATTGTTTCCTTCTCATGTATTATTCTATACCTTTGAATATTTGCGATCAACACTGACAGAGATGACACAATCAAACCGAGGACACTTTCTGGCCTGGAATTCACCAACCCGTTCTTAGACTTGAAACTGACAAATAATCTCTTACCCTTCAGTCTGTCTCCCAGCGCCTCCCATTCTTTCAAAAGCTGAAACGCCAACAGAGAGTGTCGGAGACTAACCTCTTGAAATTCAAGTCTAAGAATGGTTTGGTGAATTCTAAGCCTAGAGTTTGAATAGAGAACATGGACAGAGGTGTAGTTGTACAAATGATTATTGTTTACAAGCAAACATACCTAAACAGAATTCACCATAAGCTCACTTTCATTTAGATCAGTCCTAAGTTACAAACTGATCTTTCATAGAATGTAATGGGTTTAATTACACATGAGTGTTTCAAGTTTTGAAGAAGACTTAAACCAATACTCTGAAACCTGAAATACTGAAATGATTTAAGAGTGACAAACTCTGAAAAAAATTTAATTCCAAAACAGAAGCAACACTTTCGATTCGTTTAGATAACGGATAAATTCAATAGATGTTCATGATAACAATTCTTTTAATTAAAAAGATAGTTTTTAAATCTAGAGCACTGATCACTCTTCAATGTGAAATAATCTTCTGAGAAAAAAAGATATATCCAATCAAAGACAAACATATTCTGGTTCTGAAATAGAATAATAAAAGATAAGGATTCCATTTTGGCCGGAAATCAGTCATCCTGTTTATCTTGATAGGAAGGATGTAAGAGATCATTCTTAGTATAACGTGGTTGTCGTATTATATGACTTTAACTGAAGCTCTTCTTTAGAACATTATTAATACCTGTCGTTATGGCTGGCACGTGCCTTATGTGTAAATATAATTTTATCAGCAAGCTGTATTTTACATCGTTCTATTACATCTGGACATCTCTATATGCGTGTGTTTTGTTTAATGTTTTATAATTACTAGTCCAGCTGTCCTTTATTTGAATTATATCTTTGGCGTTTGTTTTATTTATCTTTTTTTCAATTTCAAATCGTATAATATTGTAGATAAATGAAATCATGTTTTACTGAGCACCAAAAATACAACTAAAAACGAGTTCATTAAAGTTCGTTTAAGTTGTAAGCTCGTTTGTTTTTGTATGTTTGAGTTTTACGTATTATCGACAATCAGATCATATTGCGACTTTTTCCAGCTATACATGGTTTGTTTGTTTGTTTTTGTTTGATTTGGAATTTAACGTCGTTTAACAGTATTTCAGTCATATCTCGACGTCCAGCTCATTACAGATGGAGGAAGACCCCGGGGGACCCCTGTGCATTATTTCAGGCTCAGAGCGCACCTGGGTAGAACCACCGACCTACCGCAAGCCAGCCGGAAGGGTTCCTCACTTGAAAAATCCGAAGTGCCCAGACCGGGATTCGAACCCACAGCGTTGAGGGGCTGAGTGATGGGAAGTCAACGACTATAACCTCTCGGCAACGGAGGCCCCGCTATACATCTGTACATGGTAAGGAATACCTCAGACATATTACCTACGGACCAATTGATTTGGTATGGAGCTAATCTTTGATATCGATAGGAAAAAGCCGTTACTCAGAATGGAAATGTCAGAGACGCGCCTAACACTTAACTATTAACTTCATATACATAGTCTTGGATTAAACTTTGTTGCGTCAGCTTAATATAACTTACTATAAATAAAATTCAGACTTTGTGTTATTTCATTTTACTCACTTCTCGAAATTCTCGGAGTGACACGATATATTACCATTACATAAAATAAATTTCGAAACTAAAACGATACAGCAACGATTTGAATTTATTATTTCTATGTAAGTTGCATATGGCGCCGGTTCCATTTCTTCGCGCGCCTTCTTAATTAGAATTGTAAACAGTAAGACCCTAAAATGCTCCCGATGTGTAAATTTGTGCTTTATATACTTAGATCCCATTATCTTAGAGAATATTGAGCTAAGTAAAACGTGCAAACCTATACATCAACATTTACCTCTCGATGCCCATCTGATTTATTGTGGTAGAACTTTGTCTTCGTATCTATATGCTTGGAAATTTAATTAAACAGCTGTCTCCGTCTAAGGTGTCGGTAACTTTTACTTGAGCAGTTTTGAAGTCGATTGATTAAACCGAATTTCAGCTTTACTAGACGTGAGTTTGCCGATTTGAATAGAAGCCAAGTATAAACCATTACTGTTTGGGTAAGCTGCGACGTAGGTTAAACAAGTTAGCTGTTTATTTCGTCAACTTACAGACAATAACGGGAGAACTGAATGCAAGAATTAAAGGGATAGTAGAAAATGAAATTCCGAGGAAGTTATTTAACACATAAACGTTTTTTAACACAAAGAAAAGGAAACTGTTTAAGACCAAATATTGGTATGTGTAAGTCAAATCAGGAAAACTTAATTTCACCTGAGCTTGTGTCTGGTTTTTAACAACGATATATAATAGTTTGATTTTGCTTACGTCAACTAAAGTCATAATATGGTATCAATAATTCGATGTATCGACATTAAATAAAAAAAACTTTAGCATAGCACCACAGAATATAATTTTAATATGTAAACATAATAATGCAAAGTGGTGAAGATGTTGTATAAAGCGATGCATTTTAACCAGAATAGTCATATTACAATGCAGTCGAACTTAATGTTTGTAAAACATTGCATTGCATCCAGAATAGCTATACATCAATGCGAATTAATTTGAATATATATATATAAAAAGCAATGCAATGTTAGCAGAGTTAAAGTAATACGATGAAATTTAACCGGAATATGAATAAAAAAAAACAAGGCAATGTGACCAGAATCTAGATACAGCAATGCAATAAAGGCAGAATGTAAACAAAACAATGAAATGTAACCAGAAAATGAATAAAGCAATGCATTGAAACCAGAATATATAAAAAATGCAATGTGACCAGAATATAATTAAGAAATTAAATGTAATCAGAACATAAATAAAACAATGCCACGTGACCAGCATAAAACAATACAGGATATAAATAAAACAATGAAATCTAACCGGAATATAAATAAAACAATGCAATAAAGCCAGCATATACAGTAAATAAAACAATGCCATGTGACCAACATTTTATTAAACAATGCAATGCTACCGGAATATTGATAAAAGATGATATTTAACCAGAAAATAAATAAAACAAATCACTGTAACCAAATAATCAAATAAAACAATGCAAAGTATCCGGAATATAAATAAATACAATGCAATGTGACCAGAATATTTATAAAAACTATGCAATGAACGGAATATAAACAAAACGATGCAATATAACTAAAATTTTATAAACGACTCCACTGTAACCAGAATATTTATAAAATAATGTAATATAACTTGAATAATTATAAAACAATGCAATGTTTCTGGAATTGTTTTCATTGCAAAGTATATTTAATATTCAACCATTCAATATTTGATAATATTATTGCTCAAAAGTAATTGCTCCAGCAGATGCACTCCAAAACACAGACGTTGTCAGTCGTTTCTACGTATAAATAGCAAATATGAGACACCTCGTTCTTTATTGCGAGAAACCTGGTTTTTGCCATGAAAAAAAACAGAGCCTCGTTTTTCGTCTGCCTGTGTTGAATGTAACGAAACATGATGCAGCAAATGGATGACCGTTATGATAAGCCGTGAGATACATTTAAATTGCAATGTGTGTGAATTTTGTTGAATCTTTTGCAGTATGGTAATAATTTGAACTTTGTTTCTTCTCAAAACGGTTACTAACTGACACAAGATTCGGACGTTTCAACAATATTCGTCTTCACACGATTATACAGTTTAAACAACATATGGTATTTTAAGTTCATCATATATGATATTACATATGCCTTGATGATGTTTTACTGTATAATCATATAACCAAACAAATTTTAAAGAAAGAATACATAAACTTTGAAACGTACACTAATTATATTTGTTTACTGTGCAATAAACAACGGATTGGCAAATGACGTCAAGCGATAATGTAAATGAAATCATTTTGGCCGAATACTATTAGCGTTTATTACGTGTCAGACACAAATCTTGTGACATTTCTCACTTAAACTACCATTTTGTCAAGTAAGAATAAGAAAAATAAATGCCTTTCGTTGTATATCGTCCGATATATCTTTGTATATCATTCAGGTGCGTGTATTTTCAACTACTCGGTCTAAAGACCTCATGATTAATTCCTACTCATCAAACTCCAAAACACGTTATATAAAAAAAAATGTTAATCTTTTATTATTTCTTAAATGACAGGCTGAATATTCGACACGTTAATCAAGGGTTGCGATTGACAATGTTTTCTACGCCGTCTCAAGGTCTTTACTACATCATGTTTTATCTCATGTGAAGGAATTAGTTTGAAGTTGATTTGAATTTTCTGTGTTATGTTTCATGAAGGGTAAATTGACTAGCATAATGAAGTTAGAAATTAAGCCAAGGAACTTCCGTTACGAAAGATTACAAGCATGCATATTTTTGATAATTACGGCATCGCATCCGGATTTGCTGCTGTGAAACAATTTCAGCATATAATTTTAACGCGACAAATGTAATGCTGAAGTATGTTTTTTTTTCCTTTCATACAAATACTTACTTAGTATGGCAATCGCACTATATGGTATTTTGGAAGTATTTCTTTAAGACATATATTAAGAACAAAAGTAAAATTGAAACTTTTACAATGAACTTGCAAAGAACGAAAGCGACTTCAGGAAAATGGTTTATTACAATGACAGTAGTAAATTATAGTAGTAATACCATTGAAACGGTAACAGACAGACGTATATAATATTGACAAAAGTATATATGTCTGATAATTGTTATCACAGTACCATTACATGTACATGTGTTAAATGAATCTTCATACTTTTGCCTATATCAGATATGACCTCTATACAACATTACCGGCATTCATATACCCACTAATACAAACAAAAGTTAGGTCATAACAAGCAGGTCAACTACGAGTATATTTTTATCGTAGATTACAAACGGTATACCGTATACTTACAAGTTCCTTTCAGTCTGTTTCTTCGTTTTATCTATTAAATGCACATCTAAAGAAAAAGGGCAAAGGAGTATAAGAAATTTTCCCAATTCATATTTGCGTTATTCGAATATCAGCAGTCAAGTGAAATTGTAACGTTTCTATAAAATGTCATGATGAAAGAAAACGTTTTTGTTCTTAAAAGTATGAAACTGACAGTGACATATTTCTACATATTTCTACGAGAAGACAGTCACTTAGTACGGTTGTTAAAGGAATGTGTGCGTATTTTCATTCCGGCGCGGTAACAAACGTGTCACAATCTTCTAGAAGCTACAATTGCTTGTGTTTTAATTAACTCATTTATTACGCGGCATATCCATTCTTAAGTCAGCGTGTGGTGTTTTGATTTATCCCAGATAATATTAAATGTCATACTGGGCATTTTTTTAATTTCTTTATTGAAACCTATAGATCATACATTGTT
>JAULCC010622544.1:0-10213 GCA_032358795.1 Nuttallia obscurata
TAATCCTTTATGAAGTGTATTTCTTTTGCTCTTGCATCATCTGAATTTTGAAGGAGCTCTTTCATGATACTTTCATCTGAGGGATAATCTTTCAATAAGCCCTCCAAACGCGTTACTAGTTCTTCCTTTTGTCCACATGGAAATGCATATGATATTTCGTCAAAACAGTTCCCCCTCTTTGATTTCATTCCAAGTTGCTTTCCAAGCGAAATGGGAATATCATCATGCATTAGCTTCATGTTAATTCTGGTTTCAAAAGTTTCATCCTCCATCACTAGTTCATTAGTTGGATGAATATGTCCCTTTTTATCTGGACCAATTATGTATTCATGGAAGTCAGTGTAAAATTCATACTTATGACCTTCTTCTTCCATGGCAGTAACTAAATTTCTAAGAAGTTTGACAATTGTTTTAATGTCTTCTTTAAGTAGAACTTTCTTTCTTGTTGTTTTCTTTTCTTTTAATATATTCACAATATCATATACAGAGAATCTATTTTTCACACCTATTGCGCTGTAAAAGCTTTTCGCTAGAAGTTTTTCAGACTCTGGAAGTTGATTCAAATCTGGAAAACACACTTCCTGTACATTGAATGCAACTGTTTTTGGAAGAGCAAGATTTTGTCCTATTAAGACGATGTGCTTTTTTTGTAAATCTTGAGCATGCTTCAAAACTGAATCTCTCAGTTTGTTATCATTTGATTCTAAAGCCTTTTGAAGGTATTGAACTATATTTGTATATGCCTTCTGGAAGTCTCTAAAAAGCTTTCGTCCTTGAATACGGTTGTATTCACTAGCTAAGACACTTAATTGTTCAACTACTTTGCTACAATTGTTGGTCATTTTTATATCTGTGATGCCTAGGAATGACCACAGAGATGTATGTTTCAGAGATTCAGGTAGACTATCTTCATTGAGAATGAGTGACACAGAAGCAATGTAGTTGATATCTTCTTTTCGATACAACTGAGCAGCTTTTCCTAAAAGCAACCGTTTGCATCTTGTTGATTGAGAGCAATTGCTACAGGATGTTCCCTTAAAAAGAAAATCTTTGCTTATGTTTGTAGCATACCATGTAAATTTCCAGGAACTAGGTCTGTCCATTACTGGCAACCAGGAAATTTTAGTCAATCTAGCAATGTCGTCTTTGCTATAGAATTCTTTATCAGAATTGTTACTGAGATATTTCAGTATACCCCCAATGCGTTCAACTGCACAATTACAACAGTTACTAGCAAGCTTTTTAATAGATTTGCATCTGTTTTCAAGTAATTGAATGGGAAGAAACATATCCATCATTCCAAGGTTTACTAACTGACGTAGGATTTCCGGCCTTCTGAAATTGTAATCGTTCTTTGGGAACATACCTTCAGAAGAATGAAACATTGAACTTATTTCCGTTTCAGGATGAATACATTCATTTGGCCGTTTTAATTCTTTACTGGATTCACATGGTATACACTTAGTTTCTTTCAGTTTATTCTTAACTTGTTCATTCTTTAGGTTTACGGCAAACAACACCATCGAATCACGTTCTTGTGAGTGATTTTTCCAGTATAACTCCCCAATGTTACTTAGGAACACCAGAGCCATTTCTTCCTTACTTATCAGCTTAGACTGTATAATGCTCCTGGCGTCTTCATTATTGTTGGTAAACAAGGCTTCAAATACAGTGACAGACATGTCTACAATGCTATTTTCAGGCCTTGCAGGAAACTTCGTCAGCATTTTATATGCTGTACTTCCTACATCAGTTTTCTCCCTGACTTGTGGGTCCAAATAAACAATCTCTTTAAATGACAGCCATCTGTCTTTACCTTTAAAAACTCGTACTTTTTCTTCTTTTACTATTATCCTAAAGAAACTTTGCACGAACGGGTGCATTTCCGTTGATGCATTCAGTGGCCATAGTGAGTGATAAGGGTAGGTGCTTGCACACGAAGTGTGAGAAAAAAAATGTAGCAATTGAATGAAGGCATTGACAGCTGAATCCGACTTCAAAGAATCATTCCACGTGCTTTGTTGACATACCTTGTCATCTTCTGTTGCAATCATAAGTTGTCGTCTATCTGATGTAACTTCAAAACAACCATGCAAGTGCCAAGGCAGTTTTGTTTCTACTGGAATAGGCAAAAAGCAATATAACCGTCCATCTTTGTAAAATCCTTGTTCAATATCTGCAAGTAACAGTGACGAATACAACTTATCATTGCATGGAGCAGCAACTGCTGTAAGAGGTATAGCACCTTTCATATTCCTTGACAATATTGCAGACTCTCTTGTTCCTGTAGCCCAAGACACAACCCAAGTGGTTGAGGTTTGAAGTGATCTATTTTTCAGGTTTGGTAAAATATTTCCTGCTGGTGGAAACATTTCCAATGAAATATCTACTCGCTGGAGCTCTGAAATTTGCGTTGATTTGGAAGTAAATCTTGACAGAACGCCCTCACCTGATGAACTGAAATCATCTCCTTGCCATTTGAAACAGTTGCGATTCATGCTAAATATCATATTCCGTTCATCGAAAGACGATGCAGAGGGCTGTAGATGATAAATTTCAACACTCTGTAAATTTTGGGTAAACAGCAGCATGTTTCCGGCATTAAAAATAAACATTTCTAGTAATTCTGCAACTTCTGTTTTAGAATAGTAAACATCTTTTACTTTGCTTATCTTTGCCTCTTCAAATGTTCGGAATGGCAGTCGAAATAGAGTACCGTCATATTCAGGATCTCTAGCATACATATCGCATCCAAACACTCCACGGTAAGGTTTGAACTGATCTTTATGACGTCTTATCAACGCTTTATGACTGTTTTTCTTCAAATCTATCTTCAAACCTGGTGAACTTCCCGGTAAAGCTTCTGCTAAATGTGATTTATGAGGATCGAATATTACTATGTTACTACCACTCACGAAACTTGGCACATCTGTTAGATTATAAACAGAGCAAAACCCTAGCCCAAACTTCCCAATGGTTCTGAGGTTTTCTTGTTTAGTTGCTCCGTTCAATTTTGTAATATTTTCAAAATCTTCTTCTTTGAATTTCGCATCGTTGTAAACCCAGAGGGCAGGTCCTTGACATACTTTCATGCCACAGTCCAGTAGCGAGTCCATAGCATCAAGATTTTCTCTTTCATCGTAAAGAAACTTTACATGATTTGCACCGGCATCATCCGCATTTTGTAACAACTCCTTTGGAACAGACATTCCATCTTTATAGCCATCTTTTAGCAAGGTATGAAGCCTTGTTGTCAATAATTCCTCTTGTCCCCATTCTTCAAAACTAAGACCTTCAGCATCTGACAAAATTGTTTGAACCAGTGACTTTATACCAAGTTCAGATGCAACCTTAGAAGAGATATAAGAATTAACAAAGAACACTGTCGTTTCATTTTCTTCCTGGTGGTATTCCTCTGGATTCTTTGTATAGGTGCATTCTGCTAGGGGTTTCATCTTTATTTCATTTTTTTCTTCCGTTTCAATTGGAATAAGCATATTTTGAATCTGAAGGGAAGGTATTTCATTTCTTCGTTCTGATAATCTTTCGACTACTTTAAGAGCAAGTTTTATGTCTTTCTTTGCATCTGCCTGAGAATCAATTTTATGTTTCTTTTCAATCATCTCCAAAGTTGTCATAAGCACTTCGACACTTTGATTTTGTCTGCAACCTAACATTTCAAGCATATCTTTAAACTGCTGGAACTCTTCTGGAATATTGTAGAAATAAGGTTTCAAATGAAGGTCATCCTTTTCTTTTGAAATGACTATATATCTGGCTGCATAGAACATTTCTCCAGCCCAAACTATATTTTCATCTTTCCATAGTTCCAATGTTTCTGCAGTCTGCTGACGGAGCCATTCATAAATTTTTGATAAAAAATGCAGAAACTCTGGCTTGTGTCTGACATCATAGTTGTCTCTAAGTATCCGTATCTGACCAAGTACTGTATGATTTGATAATTTGCTTTTCCAGTGAAATGACTCGGATATAGCAGGAAAGGGTAGACCTACTAAAGGTGATATTGATCCAACAAGATGCATCATACTGATATCCTTTGCTTTAATTGGAGAGCACAACAAATGTTCATGTTTGTACCAAGGTAACCATGTAGGAAATGTTGGATGCTTCTCTGCTAGAAACTCTATGCATTCAAGATCGGAAAGCAAAACTTTAAGAGGTTTCCCATCACATAATGTTTCTAGATAGTCCGGGATTTTGGCGAGTACTTTCATGAAAGCCTGAGCCTTTGTATGTGCCTGTCTTATATTTAGTTTTGCTCTCGACCAAGAATCCAATATTCTTGCAACATTTAAAAGGTTGTCAGCGGTAATTTTATCCTTACCCTTTAGACCAAGCTTTAGAAGTGCCTCTTTAGCAGCTTTTGACTGATTCATGGACTCCGGAAACATTTCTTCTCCTTTAAAGAGATCTTTCAATAACTTTTCAGATGGGTTGAATAAGTCTGAGGCTTTTTTCAGACTTTGACCACATTTGAGAAACGCTACATTCTTAGCCATAGATAAGATATGTTCTGAATATTTGCACTGGGTTTGCATTATGCTACTAAAAGACTGTGTAATGAAATAATCCATAAAATGGCATACTTCCTTATCATTGAACTTAGAACTTTGAATAGCTTTCAAAGTAGTGTAAATAAGTTCGTCCAAACCTACTTCTTTGGCCCCAAGTCTTTGCAAAAGAGATAAAGCTGGACCATACCCATCTAACAGTTGTTGTGAATACCGTATGGGAAAGTTTTCCAACTTTGTAAATTGGTTATTTTCATTCACAGAACACATTTTATGTGTTCCATTAAAGGTGTGCCTGCATTTAAATATCTTAAGCTTTTTTAACAGCTCACAAACGGCATTGTCAGGTGTATTGCTGTAACTCATAAACTGCATAAATTCATGGCGGCTTGCCTCATCTATTTCATTAAACTTTTTAATGAGATTGCTGATCTCATGTGAGTCCTGGATATCGGACAACAGTTTAACTACAGAGCCAGCGTTAGGCATTCTAATCATTGTTTTCATATCTGAGACAGGTATCCACTTAGGTAAAGAAGGAATTATACTAACAGACAAGGCTTCCAGACATTCGCAAACACCAGCCTCGAGTTTTTTATCACTTTGATTTCTAAGTATCATCCGTCCAGTTACACGTATAAGTTCCATTTCTGGATCAATCCAGCTACTTTCTATTAATTTTGGCAAAAGTGGCACTTTTTTACATATAGATATCATCTTCTCCTCCGTAAGATATATCCACACTTTCTGTAACCAACGTATTGTAAGGTGTTTGTGTTTTAGAGTTTTAGGCGCCTTACCAGGTAGAAAATTGTCAGTCACTCTTTGCAATAGCATTTCTACTTCTGATTCATGTCTGAGTGTTTTTAACTGGAAAGTACCTGCAATGAGAAATGTTAAAAATTATAAAATATATCACCAGCTAAACAATAATTACAAAACTCACACCTGTGAACGAGCCTTATTTTGACATATTAATAAACAAATATTTACGCCCGCAAATAGTCGATTGTCTTTGTGTTTAGCACTACAGTAATGAAATATTGTCGTCTGGCTATTTCATTTTCCTTTACTTAAAGCTTAAAACGTGTTAATTTTTTACAATGTTACAGAGGAGATAGCACGACGGTACGATTTCGCCACACGTTATGTGATATTCATGATTTCAATTTGATTTTGTAGAAATACACATATTGGAATTCAAAATCTAACTTGGTGAAATTTTAGTTAAATCTTGAGTTCATTTGTGCTCTTAAATATAAAATTCAACATTCATTAAGGATGACCATTATTTCGAATTTAATGGCTCAAAACATTATGTCAGTTATGCAATTCACTAAAAGAATTGATTTGAATGCAATGTAATTATAAATTGGACCGCCTGGTTAGCTCAAGTGGTAGAGCGTCCGCTTCCGGTGCGGGAGGCCGCGGATTTGATACCCGGCCGGGTCATACCAAAGACTTTAAAAAATGATAGTAAAGGCTTCCCTTCTTGACGCTCAGGATTTAGGGTTAGCATTACGACTGGTTTGTCGGTGTCAGGATAAAGTAACCGGCTGGGGTTCAGCCACTACGTGTATCAGTGCTATACACCGGGCACGTTAAAGAACCATAGTTCTCTACAAAAGAGTTCTGTGTATCCGCCTCCTTCACTCTGGGACGCCCAATTAGCCCTAGCTGGCAGAAAGTGACGTAAATCAAGCAAACAAACAAACAAATTATATATCGACTTGGTGAAATTATTACAATTGAAATTGCTTGTTTGTTTATTTAGAATTTAACGTCGATTTAACATTATTTCAGTCATATCGCGACGTCCAGCTCATTACAGGTGGAGGAAGACCCCGTGGGACCTATATACACTATTTCAGGCACAGAGTGCACCCGGGTAGAACCACCGACCTACCGCAAGCCAGCTGGAAGTTGAAATTGTCAAAGTCCTAGTTGTGACACCTCATAAACTTTGAAGAAAACTTTGCCAGAGTTGTTCCTCATAGTTTTGATATTGTTTATTTAAACAATATACATTAAGAGGTAACATCTATCACGGATTTAGCTTTTGAGAATCGTAAAATAGTTAAGTTTGATTACCCTGGGCACACATCCTTCTAAAGTGGCCAAAGACGTTTGGGGGGAAGTTAGACTCATTCAGTAACATCTTCCCCTCTAAACCAGGAAAAAGCTCTAACTCGCTTGGCTCACACCTGAATATTTCCTCCACTGATAGATTTGATCTCTGAAATGTTGCCCATCCTCCAGATGCAAGTGGAAGCAGCTGCAGATCAAGTAAGTTTAAACAACAATTGTCACTGAGTAGGTACTGGAGAATCTCCATTTTCTCATTTTCTGCCATTAATTGGTAGTTATCATTCATGTCTTCTACAAGAAATTTTCTAAACATCCAGGGTGTCAGTATTTCTAAATGGCTGAAGTAGCTGCTGAAGGATTCTAAAAGACCTTTCGAAAGATCCACATAATTTTTCATCAACGGTGTTAAAGTCTTCATAACTGTTTGCTTGCAGTTATATGGAATCGGTTGCTGTAAATCTTCAAACATAGCATTGTGTACAGTAACCCATTTTCTTTGATTATCTGAAAATAGGAACTCATGGTTTTCTAAGATATGAAACAAGGGTTTCAAAAGTTCAACCCATTTACCTTGAACTCTGTCTTTATTAGGAATTGCCCTATGGACAGCTGCTACAGACTCTTTGGTGTTACGCAGTTTGGAGGATCTCTCCACAGCTGTCAGAATCCAGAGTCTATAAGCAAGTGGGAGAGCTTCAGCAATTAAACTTTTATTCCATAAAATTGACTTGTCAGTAATTTCCTGATCTGTCTGCTCTTCTGTTGACCATTTCACATGATGTCTGTTCTGATTAAGGGCAAAAAACCCATTTACGTGTACAGGCAAACCTGTTTGAGCTGTTCCATCCCTTGGCAGGGGAAGGAAACAGAAGACATGTCCATCTAACTCGTCCGACTGGCTTACAAGAGCTGCAACACTAACATACGGACTGAGGGAAAGATCCTGGTCTAGCATCAGTTTTTTAAAGTTTTGGGATGCATTTTTTCCCATGAAGTAATCAACAACAAGCCATGTTTCAACTGAATCTTGGTCAGGCCTTTCTGCATCTGTGCACTGTATCGTCATTTCAAGTGTACATTCCACAGGATCCCCAATGTAGTCTGATGGCAATTTAGCAATCCTTCTTTTAAACTTCTCTCTTTCCTGTCCTAGATATATATTATTATTCACTTCCATTTTTGCAAAGTCTTGAAACTCACTTTCTCCACGTCTTATGCTCAAAGAAATTGAAGTCAGACTTTTAAGAAAAATCATCAGGCTTTTAGCCTCAGACTTTACGGACTGAAATAAGTCCATTACCCTCTGTTTATTGTACAGGTTTGATGATAATTTAGATGGCCTCTCTCGTAGAGGAAACCAAAACAGAGTTCCTGGGAAATTACCATGCGCCATGACTTCATGATTTACGCCAAAGGTTCCCGATACAGCGTGTAAGAAGGCATCGAGGACCATCTTTTTATAAGCATTAAAACGCGTGGTCTTCAACACATCATTCAATATACTCAGCTCTTGGTTTGGGTCAATTAGAAGAAGTCTGTTTCCGCTTAGAATACATGGATAATCTGAAAAAATGACAAAAGCAGACTACGCGGATCAATATGATACAAGTTTGAATTTACCATTTTATCAAATGCAGGTAGATCAGATGGGCATTCAGATGAACTTAAGCTACATAACATAAGATCAGCGAAGGGAACTCTTCTCAAATGGATTTTTTAAAGAATAATACTCTTACTTTGGTCCTTTCATTTATTTAAACTTAAATTTCTACTATAACAAGCGTTCTATTTCCTAGATGTCAAACATTTTTATGAAAGAGGATTTCCTTTTTTATGTTACCAAGGTATGAAGTGGCTAAACAATTGATTGTCAGTTCAGAATACACACATTTTAGAGAAAACAATAATTTCAATTCAGAAAGTATGTATGAATCCCTTACACTTTTATACAAACTCTAGATAATTAGACCCGTTTAATGCATAGGCAAAATCATAGTTGTGAATAAATGATATCTTGAACTTTTACAAATAATCTCAAGATTTCACAATTTACCAGTTAAATGGAAAACAGATTTGAAACCCAGACCAAATCTTCCAACTTTTAGGCGATCTTCTTCCTTCAAGCTACTGTATATCATTTTGATTCCCTTCCAATCTTTTTCTTGAAAGTAGGCATTGTTATACAGACAAAGTGCTGGACCCTGTTCAAGGGAAAATGGTAAATGTAATGAACATTCAAACATAACTAATATAGTATACATTAAAGCATTTCCAATATAATGTACATCTTAACATAGTGTCATGTTGTTTTCAACATAATCAAGAAGCCATACCTTTAAAACATAATAAAGCTCTTAAACGTATTAGGGGTTGCCGTGACCGAGTGGTTATGGCTCATACATAATCGGAGGTAGCTAATGTACACATTATATGCACACATGCGGATGACACCACGCACTCTAAGGTACTAACTGAATACTACAAACTGATTAAATCACACCACGAGACGCATTCGTGATATTAATCCGCGAATGGAGGGCGTCTGAAAAAAAGGCTACCGAGCTTGGAAATATATAAACAATATATCAGACTACTATCATATTAAAAATCAGAAATAAACATATTGATCTATCGATTACAAATAGTAGATGGAAGTTCACGTAGTTTCCTACACGTGTTCAGTGATAGTTTTTGTTAATTGTTATGCACACAGACACTATATCACGCAATTTTAACACGCTTCTGAGCTTTATTATGGCTTACAAACATGGCCACTGAAATGGTAAGTGTGGTTCACATCTAAAAATAGTCAGTGTACTTTACCTTGAAGCATAGTGTAATGTACATTTAAACAGTCACTGTGATGTATATATACACATAGTCATAGTAATGTATATATAAACAGTCAATGTAATGTATATCTAAATATTAAGTGTGGTGTAGCACCTTTATTTGGTGAACATTTAAATATTGTAACGTAGATTGAAAAGTCAGTGTTCTGTACTTCTAAGCATATTCAGTATGCTATACCTTTCAGCATAGTCAGTCTACTGTACATTTACACAGTGAATGTGATGTACATTTTAAAATAGTATGTGTGATGTGTCTTTAAACAGTGTATTGTATATTATAACAGTAAGTGAGAAGTAGATGTAAACAAACATTGTAACAAATCAGTGTGCTGTACATCTAAACAATGGTAGTATGCAGTAACCTTTAAAGTTTAGAACAGAGCAATACAGATAACGTATATTGTAAAGTAGCCATGGCTTAAGAAAGCTAACTCCTTTACCTGGAAAAATCTGCAGTATTCTTTTCCTTGTACAATGTCAGAATTGACTCTACGGTCATCGTACAGAAGTTTCAATTCGGTTGCCTCAGCATCTTCAGCATTCTGTATCAGTTCCTTCAAACAAATAAATTAAAATAAAATTAAACTGTGCTATGGTAATATCTTTTTATAGTTTTCAATGTTTCCTTTAATGTTTCCTTTAATACATATAACCCCCTGTGGGTTGGGGGGGAGGATAGAATACGCCCACTGCTTGAGAGTGCAAGGTGGTAGAAACCCACCAAACATCGACACCCAAACA
>JAULCC010622555.1:0-10983 GCA_032358795.1 Nuttallia obscurata
TTTTTTTAAAAATTTTGCCCCCCCCCCCCCCCCCCAGGATAATCACTTTTGTCAAGAACCTGTTGACGGTTAGGACAAGTGTTTTTCTAGTAATAACAAGGGTGTTGTGAACCGAATTCTTGCCCTCACAGGCTGTCAGTAATGGTATTTAGGAATTTCAGTAGTCGAATGACCATATTGAACATTGGCAACCACGCTTCTGCTTGGTTTTGATCTTTCTGTAGTCTATTATTCAGATAAGCAGGGATATTCATGTATAGTTCATTGCAAAAGTCAATATAAAAATGAAGAAAACCGTTTACCATTTTCTCTGCTAAATTTTGAGAGAGGTGTATACGAATGTCTTCAGATTTCTAAGCTGGATATGCGGAATCTGACATTTTTTTTAAATTTGCATATCAAACTTTAAGGTACTTTCCATATATATACTAAGATAACTCAACACAATGTATTACAGATCCACCGAAAATTAGGTTTGAGATGTTAAGATTTGCTAACCCTAGCTCGTATTTAGTTCCATACAAGATAAGTTCAGTTTTCGAGTTATTCATTTTCAACTTGAAATTTGTCATCCACATAATGAAATCATTAAGGCAATCATGTAGCTGTTGAAGAATATTTGTCTGATTCATTGCATCTCCAGCCTGAACTTTATCATCAACATAACCACAAAGATATGCGTGGTATTTCTGTACAATCCTGCTTTGTTTGTTTGATTTACGTCACTTTTTGTCGTCACTAGGGCTATTGGACGTCCAAAAGAGAAGGAAACGGATACACAGAACACTTCTGTAGAGAACCATGGTTCTTTAACGTGCCCAGTGTAACGCACTGATACACGTGAGGGCTAAACCTCGACCGGTCACTTTATCATGACACCGACAAACCAGTCGTAATGCTTACCCTTAATCCTGAGCGTCAAGGAGGGAAGCGATTATTACAATTATTACCATTACCCGGCCGGGGATCGAACTCGCGGCCTCCAACACCGAAAGCGGACGCTCTACCACTTGAGCTTACCGAACGGTCCAGCCCTGCTTAGGGCAGAGATATACATGGTAAAAACTTTAGACCCGCACAGGAACCCTTGAGTACACTAATTGTCAGTGGTTTTTCTGTAGGATATGCATTTTTGATAATAAATTGGATTGTCCATCCAGTCAAGTAGGATTTTCCCCAGTTCAAAGAGGTGTCCTTAATACCAAAGTTATCATAAAGAAATTAAACTACCATTGGAATATCAACTTATCAAACGCTGCACGAAGATCATAAATCATAACAATGATCGCAATTTACTTGTTGTCAAAAGCATGCAATAAATCGCTATATAACTTAATCATTGCTGATTCTACACTAGGGTCTTTACGGTATGCACTTTCATATGACAGAAGAAGACTGTTTTCTTCAATATGCTGAGTAATTTGTTGTAAGGCAGATTTCTGAAGGAATTTTTATAAAAACTACAAGTTTGACACAGGCTGATAATTTTGAAGTGCTAGAGGAAGATCTCTTCTTCAGTAAAGGTTTTATCACAGAAATTTTCCACTCATTTGGAAATAACCCTGATGATATGGTTCTGTTAACAATTTCTGTTACAACTGATGCAAACTTTTTAACAAACAATTTAACAAATCAAAAACGAATTTTGAATTCTAATCTCCAAAAAATCATATTGGTATATTTACAATATGTACTCTGCATTTTAATTATTTTACATCGTAAAACCATCATGTGCAATATAGTTTAAATATACAAGTACAAATTAACATATCAAAATGTGAGCGAAACTTTACATTTTTACATAGAAGTTAAAATCACGTTGCCATAATCGTCGCAATGTCATTTCAAGTATTTACTAACATGTATTTGATTGTACAATACTGTAACAAATTTCATTTCGAATTAAATGCAGATCATACAATTCTTAATAAATAACAAATACTTAGAAATATGCGGCCATATGGACCATTAGTGTGTGGATGTATTTTCTAATGTCCCATGTAAGCGTAAATCTTTTAAAACAAGAACAAATGTAACGCTTGTGATATATGCAATTTGTAGGTGATGGATTGTTGGCAGACCTTAAAAGAAATCAGCATGCAGGAAAACACTTTTATATTCGATGATGTAATTTCTAATTAAGCGGTGTGTTTCATTGTCTATATCTGTTTTAAGTATAAAACTAGGTATTTTCTTGAATAATCGATATTTACAGGGTACTGACAACAGATATAAATAGCTTCATAGTTAACACAGAACAAACAAAAACAAGTGAGTTGTCAAGTTCCCTGTCAACACTATATTAAGTAGGGTAACGAAGACAACAATAAATGGCAAATGACGTGAATATTTAGGACAAACAGTCTTATCGACAAAACATATTATTGTCAGAATAATTCGATAACGTACTCGTCAATCGCGCGTTTGCCAACCAAGTTGTTGCAGGTTAAACCCTTTTGGCGCCGACTAATTTTCATATACATATATTGTCGTTTGTCTCAATGTCTCAAAGTGGATATTTCTTAAATTTCTATTTATTACAGAATCAGATGTCAAATAGTTTGGATCCTGATGAGACGCCGATTAACTTGGCCTTGATTCAAGCTGTTTGCAAAATGCAACCGAGTAAAACGGATCCAATATATGCAGCTTCAATTTTCTGACAGAATTTGAACTTATTTTTTATTTAAAGTGATTTTGATTGAGACGGGCTTAAGTAGCTTAGATTATTCCTGTTGAAATATGTTGGGAGAATCTTTAATAAATTTGAAAAATGCTTTCAATCAAAACTGTTGAAAGTATGACATAGTCTAAGCTTTTCTTATTCTCAAATGTATTATTTGTTTAAACTTTATTATGCTCGATAAGTTGAAATCATATGGCTTGTAGAGATACTTTCGAGTCCGCGTACTGTCTTATTAGACATTCATGTCCGATATTTCGCCCGTATCCAACAATCACATCCGCCGGCTCTCCGCTTTGTATCGTATTTATACTTCAAACGGCAGGATTCATGTTTTCGATATCCACAGTTGTTGCTTGAGTTGTCCTTCGTAATTATTGTTGCGTGTTACCACTGGACAACCACTCCAACCCTAGAACCAGAATTTCATGTCAAATGAGGGTAATAAAACAACTCCTCTAGGCGGGGCTCAACCACCTTGCAGCCTCCATTGCGCAAGGCGGACAACATATCCACTACACCACTGCGCATTAAGTGCCTAAAACAAAGTCACTCAAGTGAAGGCAAAACATTTCAGAACCAAAATGTTATTGCCCGTTTTACCAAAATGTTGCACCTACGACCATAACGGAGTCTTAAGTCAATAAGATATTGATGTTTTCATAATTAACATGACCATATTAAAATCAACTGTTTTCGACATCGATGAAATACGACCTGCCATAAATCTTCAGCAGTTAAAGACAACCTTAACGCTTGCCAACTGAATTACACCCCAATGGTCCCTATGTCGACAGCACGAAATGAGTGTGTCATTTTTTTTATAAATAACTTGTTAAAACTGACACGTGCGAAATTGATATTGCTGATTACAACTTCAACGAGTGCCAACTAATTTATCGTGTTCCAAAACGGGAGGGGCTATTAAAATTCTGAAAACACTTTTTATACTTGGTTGAGTTCAGGACGATTTTTAATTTTTGTATGTTTCAGTAATAGCAAGTTATAGGAAGTTCTAGACTTAATTTCTATCAAGTTGAATCGTAGATATTTATTATTCGTGGAAGATAACATTTTTAACTTACGTGATACTCTACATTAATGCCAGCAATAATTACCATTGTGGGCACGAGGGTCTAGTGGTAAGACGCAACCTCAGAATCGAAGGGTCATAGATTCAAAATTCGCAGAATATCAATCCTGTATGTGCCTTACTCCACTCAGGTGAACTAATGTGTACCTGTGAAGGTTTAAGTCAATGTGTCGTGGCTGCAATCTGCACCATCTATTATCGGCTGACTTACAACCATGTGATCTGGGCACTCATGGCTTGTTTGTAAATAATCATATTTTTTATCACACAAATCTGTGTCAGCGAGCAATCGAGATTTTGCCTTTACTTGCATGATGGTAGCAAATGTTTTTGTGTAAGTACTGATATATCTTTAGTAGTGCTTCGTTATCGTGAATGTGCTGGTGTTATTCAATCTGGAATATCATTCAATTTTAAATAAAATTTTGAATGAAATATTTTTATCAGTAGTTCTATATTCTATGGTATTAAGATATGTAGTAGATTCATCTTACAACCCTTGTCAATTCATACTAAAATTGATGTACCCCTCTTAGAAAAAGGGTTATAATGTTCGAAAAAGCTTGCATAATGACAAAGTTTTGAACTTGTATAAAACTTTAAGGTATGAGACGACATCGTGTTTACAATCGTCTATTCATTTCGAAATTATAAAGTATTCTCAAATGCTCGAAATACCCACCAGATCCGCTCCACTTCATTCCAAGCTATTAAAGCGAAACCTTTTTAGTGTTTGCCCTATAAACGAAGTTGCAACGATCTCTTACATTAACTTATCACTATTTTCTGTTTTTCTTCATATCAGAAGTTCTACATGATTATGTTTCCCGGGTTAAATATTCTCAGAGAATAGTACAGTGGACTTTCAGCATAATAACTTGCAATTTTTTGCTTTTGATGATTTAAATTTGTTTGCATAAACGTTTGTAAAGTACACTTATATATCTTTCGTTACACAAATATAAAGATATCTTTGGGTTTTCAACATCATGATTAAACCATGCATTGTTAACTCTTTGTATTCAAATATAACTGTGTGGTCCAATGAAGGATAAGTTAGATATATTTCTTTTTTTAAATGTTTCATCTTATGTGTTATCAATTTGGATTATTTTCAAACTGAAGTGTTAATGTCTGCATAGCTTAAATGTTCTGCTACGTTGTAAAAGTATATTGCGTTGGTATTGTAATTTTGCAAAACAGAAGATGAAAACATTATTGTCTTATTTCACTTTAATGGCACATACCGACCCAATTTCGGACACACACATACACAAAAACATCATGAGCAAATAAAATAACAAACGACTAACACCAATAGAAATAAAAGTATATAGAAAAACAAATTCACACCCGTAATTTGAATGGCTAAATAAGTTTATCAAACACATTTTACATAGGTTTGGCTTAATTTTATATATCTGTAAATTTATTATTAAATTTATAAATAGCTTTTAAATAATAACTTCAAATGCACATTGCTTACAAAGGTTAGTGAATTGCTGTGTGGTACATTATTCAGGAAACAGCTTATTATGACACAGCTGACAATTTGAATGTACAATATTAAATTTATAACTTATGAAACAGATATTGAAATCTTCCATATTGATAATTGTTTCCTTTTTTGTGCTTCTTCAGCGGTCTTAATATAACAGAAGATATAATTGGGCTTTTGAATGTGAAAATATGGAATTGCAACGGGCTCAGAAAAAAGATAATTTGGTAGATGTTAGAAGTTTAAGTAATGCAAAGTTTGTTTTCCACTTAACATCATAATTACATGTAACCATAAAGGTTTTCCAGACAGTTCCATTAACTATTCCGCAAATGTTCGAAAATTGTCACTGTCTCATCGAAATGAAACTAATCGAAAAAATGTGTTGCTTTTTGCCTTGTACAGGTTTTTTTATTACTTTTTGTATGAAATTCGTTTGTCTTGTTCTGGAAATTATAATAAAGCAATATGAAATGGTTTCAGTGTATAGTGTTTGGCAGATAAAACCTTAAACTATATCAGCATACAAATAGAAAAAACACGCATTAGATAGAAGTCATTAAAACAACTAAGGACTACATTACATCTTTTCTATGAAGAAAAGTAATATTGATTACTTATGGAAACATTGGCAATTGATGTGGAAGTAATTTTCTTGAAAAGCCATTTCATATGTCAACGTTGACTTGAAGCTACGGTAATAGAAGCAAAAAACATGCCTTTGAAATAAATCTAGGTGCTTCAGAAAACAAATATTTAAATGGATGTATAAGATAACTAGCAAATAGCATAGAAGGATAAACAAGTCCTAAATACTCACTACAAACCAGACATCATTGTAATTAGTGTCTAGTGTTGGTCTATGTAATAGTTTTCATTCAACATGTCTTATATTTTCAGTCTATCGTTATACTTAATTTTCAGTACACGTAAAACAAGGATGTATGAGCATCTCTGTAATATAGAAATAAGTAATTGCAGAAATAAGTTGCACTGTTATAATATTTATATCAGTATTCAAATCTGGAACATCTACAGCAATGGTCATATACCTCGAGAATCTTTAATATTTCTTATCAAATCCAATCCTAAATCTAACAACTGGACGAGTAAGTCCTGTGACAAAGTTTGTAGAGTTATTTTATTTCCTGTCTAATCCATATAAGGAAGTTATTTAACTGAAAAATGTAAAACATATTCCTTTAAGATACATTACACAGACATACTTCAAAATTCTGACTTAAAACTTTATAAACAAAACATAAGTTTATTTTCATTTGCAAAATAGTTATACATATACAACGGCCCATCGGAATGATATAATTACTTTTAGAAAAACTCCATCAGTGTAGTCCGCATGTGTATGAACTTTCTAAACGAGAAATAACTCCTATAGAGACATTGTAATTTTGTAAAAAATTACACTTTTTTCTGCTGTCTGATAATGGAAACTGTCAGTTAGTAATTGCAATTCCGATCTAATAATTGTTTTGTGGGTTTATTATTCAGATAAATTACGACATAACGACATTTATTTCCGCTCTAAGTCTAAGTCATATTGTAGTTAGCATCGAATAATATTGAGAAATGCATATCTTTGTCTTTCTCCGACAAAAGTAATGTAATTGGCATTTCGCTTAACATTTTGTTAATTCTTTTGTCCAGCCTCTATCTGAAGCTTATAAGTTAAAACCTATGGTATGCATATCACTTTGCTGTGATCTAATAAGTATTTTTATTCAAAATTAAATAATGATGCCTGCCTAGCCTCGAATGTAACATGCTCTTTCTTTTAATGGACAAGAGCTCGAGAACGCATGTGTCTTAAAGGCAAACAACTGTTTGCCATCGCTTGGTTGCTGTCTTTTAAGTATGCCGTGTTGTTTTATCTCGAGATCTTCATATATATCAAACGGTTATTGTCTGACGACTAACTAGATTTAAGAAAGCTTTCATATAGTTTCTTTTAAAACAGTTGTTTTAGTTTAATCGCACTGATATAACCGATGCATTCGCATAGAGCGTAGCGTGAATAAAAGTCATTTCTAATCGGTTAACCTTAACAGATATATAATTAATCCGACATATATGTTCACTTACAGACATACGCCCATTACTCGGTAGCATTTTGTTAAGTGCACATTCAGGATTACATATACTATCCCTCGAACCATTAAAGCTGTATCTAAATTAACTAGCATGCAAACCATTGAAGCTGTATCTATTTTAAGGTTACCAAGATTTAAAGGCGCGCTGTTCCTTTAATAAATTAGTTATACAATTGATTTCTAATGCATTTACAATCCACTTACATTTCTGAATGTTTTTAATCTTTTATTACCAGAAACGTTCATAGGTAAGCCGTTTAGTTGCGTTGTGTGACGGTTATTCTGATTGGCTTATGCATTTGCTAATGAGCCAATCAGCGTCAGTCACCGTATGTTACAGGCACGTTCTAGATTTGGGCCGTGTCATTGATTTAAATACGGTGGTTCTCGATCGAAAAGAACAATTTTGAACTGGTAGATAGATAGAGATAAGACTGAAGATAGAATTAGAATACTGAGAAGGAATTAAAGCCGAAAAGTTGTTGTAGAAATCATGCGAGAGGTATATAGCTTATTTATTTATTTAGGAACAAATATCTAGGTATACGTTATGATAGAAACTTTAGATTATAAAAATGAATAATTAAATATTGACATTTAAAGAACCCACGTAAATTAGTCCTGATAAGTGTTACAGGCCAGTGTAACAGCTGTATTTACTTTAACTGTATTACATACCGTTGAAGCTGTTATAATATTAACTCGTAGCGAATACTGTCAGCGAATGTCAAATACGAATATGCAAAAACTACTTTGAAATTTTAAAATATTTGACTGTTTCTCTGTAAATTCATTCAAATTCTAATGATGTATACATGTCTTCAAATTCCTTTCACAGTTGCTTTTTCGGCTATTTGACATGTTTGGCTTTTATTTCAAGAATCTCAGCAATCATTTACTGTCTGTTATCAGCTGGCTCTAATTTATAACTGATTACACACTGCATGGGTGTGATTTATACGATAAACTTAACAAAAACATAGGACTGGCATGTTATAAATTGTTTTTAAGAAAGACGAACCTTGTGTGTTTGGAAGTATAAACTGCACAAGAGTAGAACATTACTTGCGATCGTGGTAAAACCATCTCAACTAAAACACACAGACACTAATGAAAACTCCTACGTTTTCATAAATACCTCTACATAAAAACATTGTGCGATGCGTTATGTAATTCTGTCAATTCTGCAGACAAATATTTCTTGAACACAAAGGTTGGGTGATTTATATCCCTGAAGTGCTTTATCAAAATAAAGTCAAACTGAAACTGTCAAAAAATAATTAAAAAATCGTCATTTCAGAGAGTAAAATGAAAATTAACCATAACTCTAAATATCTCATTAAAGTTTAGTTTTACAACATTTTGCATCAGACTATTAACGTTTACATGGAACATTTCAGAATCCCTTGTTGAAAGCTCATAGGATTTTATATCTTAATGAGTTATTTCTTTTGTAAGAGACATTTCCCCACGCTTATGTGAATGACAATGACTTTATAAGCTTTTATGGTAGTTATATTTTAGCACCTGAAAAATGTCTTGATTAAAATGATCTTTTTCAAGTTAACGGCAATAATTAATGTAATACATTATACTGTAGAGTAAAAGAAATAATCTATTTCAATTTAGCTACAGATTGACTAAAAGGTTTAACCTAAAAGGTGCTACATCCTAAAAAATACGGACATACTATTCTACGTTCGTTAGACTTTCCTGTTTAGGAGAGTGTTCTAATAATTGTTTTGAATAATGATCATCTAATATTGCAGCTTATGTATAATTGGCCATAAAAGAAATTTAAAAGTCCATTACCTTTGCTAAAATGAATAACAAGGTTTTCACGTCATTATCTTGGACTAATTCGGTAAGAAGGCCAATTGCTCAAATTGAACGATTTCTCAGGCATGTTTATAGGACTGTAGACAGGACATCGCAGGTATTATCAAGCATGTTATTGCAATTATATCACATTAGGCTAAAACTTAGCCGTATGTTTTGCAATATTAATAAGGTATTATCAGTTCATATAAATGTTGTAAATTCTTTTTGTATTTATATATGCTATCCATGTGACTATCTCCTTTATGGAGGAAATAAAGAGTTGCCTGTCGGTCTGTCTGTCTGTCTGACATCACGATGTTCTGTCAGAACTTTATTCTAGTAACACTTTGCTAAAATGTGTCAATGATCATAAACATCTGGAAGTAACTATAAGTAATACTGGTCTGTGGAAAACTCACATAGGCAATATCTAAGGCTCATTATAAAAACTAATAGGCATTACGCGAAAACTGAAATTCACTTATATTTCATATGTTTGTCATTTACTTGTGAAGTCATCAATTGTATCGGGAGTGTGTTCAGAATAAGAGTCAGCTTCTTGAGAAAGACTTCAGAATAAAGCATCTTTAATTGTAACAAGACTAATAAGATCAGTTTCTATCGAATGGCTTTATTAATAACGTGGTTGAGAAAGCAATGCAAAAAGGAGTTACAAAAATACTATTATATGTACAAAATAAGAGATAGGACGATGTCTTCATATATTACTGACAGTTTACCACCACTGGGTACTAATTAAAGAACTAATTATATTTTGAGAAATCAAAATTGTTTTACCATACCTCATTGTATAGCAGATAAAATGAAAACATCATACATTATATCATGCGTAGACGTTTGAATGACCTTGATGCAATATTAAGTCTTAGCTCTAACAGAAAGAGCCAAGTGCCTCAATAGTATTTTCCATGGTAAAAGACAGCCAGCAATTCTGCATGCTAGGTCTAGCAACAAAGTAATTTAAATAAGATCTGTGTAACACGTAACTATCAGATAGTCCATACAACACATGTAGTAAATATGATCAAGTTGAGGATGCTGAACATTTGTTTGTCATCTGTTCTTTAAAATAACCATCACAGGGTAACCATTTTCAATGACAAAAAGGCCTTGCCTCCATTAAACATAGAATAGATGCTTATGGGTAATACAGCTTATTCAATAGAAGAACATCTGGACAATATTGATGCTGATCAAAAGTATAATTCTCGGAACTAAAATAAATATGTGATTAGTACATAATTACATTTTTGTTTCTTTTTAACTTTCAAACAAATCTTAAGAACTACTGTTATGGACACTTTTTGTTATTTAAGTAACCCTCATGTACCGTAGCAGGTGAGGATTCAAGAAAAGCACGGACGGCCAACCTATACCTACTTAGCATTGTGCATTCATCAAATGCAGCTATTGGTCCCTCAAAGCTGTAAATACCTTACTCTTCTGTTTGTAATTTTCTTCTCTTTCTAGGTTTTCGTTTTGTATAGTCTTTTAAAATTTATTTGCCATTATTTATTGTTTTTTATTGTTTTTTATGTCTTTTGTTGCTTTTAAATTGTTTGTTTGTTAGTTTCTTTGACTCTTTGATCTTTCAAATTACCTAGTTTCTTAGTTTTATTAATGCATTCTACAGCTATTAGATAAAATGAAATTACACATTACATGAAATCACATGACTTTATAGGGATATACGGTATCAGTCTGTAGGGAAGGGATGTTTCTAATGTTGATGGAACTTGTAGCCCAATTCTATTTTATC
>JAULCC010622556.1:0-17541 GCA_032358795.1 Nuttallia obscurata
TACCGTACAATAACTACTATATTGAGATATTGTCTAATAATTAATGGACTGTTGTTCCGTATTATGATCACTACACTGAAAAAATGTAGTATAGTCAATTGACTGTTGTACCGTATGAACACTACTATACAGAGGTTTCGTCTAAAAATCAGTTGCCTGTAGAACCGTTTTACAATTACTACACTGAAAAATTGAATTCATGTAATGAAACCCTGTAAAACGTTACAAGAATGACGTTTTTCAGTCTTCTTAGAATTGTGACCTTTCCTTTTTATATTGATATTTATTTAATAAAATATAATTTACACGTACTGGGTTAAACGTAACATTTGGTTATCCGGACATTGACAAAATCTTTTTTATGTCCTATAGCAGTATTGTATTTGAAGAAAAACTCCGTCTCGTTCTAATTAATTCGTTTTTATTTTCGGGACCAATGGTATCCGCTCGGCTATCTCCGGCAATACCGATAACATCATCAGAGATAACATAGGATTAAAACTGGAAGGTGTATCATCAATCCAGACATTCTCTTCCGTAATCTGTCGTCATATAGAGGTTAAAGAAAAGCAATTATTGTTTTAATATTTCCTCTAACGTGTATATTTTAGATTACTGCAGCGTGTTTCTCGTCATCTGACATTGGCAGGTAAATCATACTATATTTTCTAGATTTTTAACCAATGACTTGCATATCGCTAGCTTCAATTTGCCTCAGTTGTGATTGTAGTATTATATAATTGATTTTACTAAGTTTACAATACTTACTTATTTATGATACACCATAAAATACGACAATTTTAAAGATATACAATTTTTGGTTTGCATACGGGCAAATTAACGTTTTGTATGTTTCCCAAAACGGGTATAGCTATCTAATAATGCAGACTTTCTATTCAAAATATATTATACTATATTTGATGTAAATACTGTACCGATATGTTATAAAGAAGTTGTTGGAAGTTATTCTTTTGTATTACAGTGAGGTGATATTTATCAGATATACTTCCAATAAACAAGTTGGTGTGTATTTTTCAATGAAGTAATTAAAACAGTTTCGCGTCTGTAAATCAGTTTTTATTTCAACATCATACATGCATACTGTTTCCGCCATGTATAAAAGGAGTAGTTTGCTCTTCCAAAACTGGGAATTTTAATCACGAAAATAAAAAGATACCGGGTTTGCTTTTCTTTGGCACATATCAAATGTGTCTTCTTTTTAATGGAGTGCTGCTTTGAGTCAGCGTTCATAAAGCAGTTCGTGTCATATAAGTGTCACCGATTTATACATAGGGTGTCATATATGTATTTGTTGGTTGATAATCATGCACCTTTTTACTACGGACTAATTTCATTAAATCCGCTGTTTTCGTGGATACCTGGAAATTTCTGACTACTTGGAATAGCTGTTTACCTGCGTGCTTCGCAATCTGGTGAATGCAGTTTAATTCGACCGGTTCCCTTCAAATCTTCTAATCGTCCTCAAATACATGAAAAGTAAAATGCTGCAGTTATACCAGTCTGCAGATTTACGTAAGCAGTAGCCCGGTCTCTCAATGTTGTTTATATCCGGGGGAAACCGCGCTAGGTCGGCCAACAACCAATTCAGCCCGAATCAATCTTATTTTAGTTTGATTTATAATATTTAATTAAATATTAATATTATGCATTAAGACCCATTGCTGTTAAAACTCAGTTAATTGTGGAATCATGGATTCATTGCAATAACATCAATAACAGCCGAGTAGTCACTACGCGACATTACTCAGGGCTAGCGTTTTTCTACGAACAACGTACGCTGATCATCGGATATCACAAACATTCCGAAAACGTTGTAAATCTACTCAACATGGCAGTTGTTCCAAGGAGATAATTCCACGGAGTTATGCTGATATTTTGACAGTCGCGTCGCATGCGTCGATAATCAAAATAAAACACTGAAAACTGTAAACTGTCGCATCCGCCGATAAACAAAACACAGGTGTCTTCAGCCCAATATACAACAATTGCTTCAAAACCACTAAATTTTAAATGAGTTGTGTACTTAATTCAAGTCACCCTCTCGTTATGATATGCCAATAAATTACACGTAGGATTCATTTACATATTATTTTAATATATCAAACCAATATCAATCCAATATGGTCGCATAAATTCAAATAAAAGCCAGAAGAAGATGGTTTTAAAGCAAACCATTTGTTTTATACGCAGCAACCACTTCTAAATTGCACACTTTCCTATTAAATGCATTTTTGACTCTAAGGTAATTGCAGAAAAGGCTTAAAACAGATTTCTATGTATCAGAATAAAGTATGATTCACAATAGACATCGTCATGTAGTTATCATATTACGTTTCTTTTCACGAAGGCCAGTAACTTCTTGCAGAGGAAAGTTCTTTATGAACTAGTAATAACTTTTTTTTACCGTTTTCGAAATAGTGTATATAACTGACCTTTTATCTAAACACGGAAATACATTATTAAAAGGGATCCACATTCACATTGGCATCAATTATTAATAGAAGTATGATGCCAAATGACATAAAAATGTCTTTAATTCATGAATAGCAAGCATGGACATATGAAACATCTTCGACCTTGTTTGTCTCTAGTTTTCTATAGAAAAATTAGGAAAGAAATTGTACCTAATTCTTCAGTGGAAAGTGAAAGGTTGGGCATTTTCCTATCGTTTTAAACAGACATTTTCGATTAGCAGAAAAGATGACAATTGCGTATGAAACTAGATTTCCAAAGGCCTACGATTAAGCCATAATGTAAACAGATTAAACAGGTGAAGAGTTTATCTATTACGTCTGGCTTTGTAAATAAAAAAAATATTATATCACCTGTTATCTCGTTTTTGCCGACACATTTATGTCACGGTAATTTCCCCGTTTACAGTGTGTCATCCCTTATAGCAAATTAACTTATTTAGTATCTGTTATAATGTTTATATTTGTCCCACTGTCATTTATCAAAAATGGAAAAAGATAAAAATATGGCAACAGCAAATAAGATAAATCGTGCTATATTTGGTTATCAAAAAAACCAGAGGCGTGCTTTGCAAACATCAGACCATCTGCTTTGGCTCAAATATCATTTGCAGAACCCTATCAACAATGTGGTGTTTCGTGAAATATGATATAACACAGATATAAGTAATTAGAAGGAATCCTTAAAATAACTCCTTCACTTCATCTTTTTAAAGTTGAAAATGAAAGGAAACTGTACAAGTTACAGCTTTGAAACTTTCTATTATTCTTTGATGTCATAGTAGCAGCCATAGATGCACGTTCCATAAATCTTGATTGTATTTTGTGAAAAAATGACCCTGAGTATTTTTTCTTTTTTGTTTATATTTTCTTCTTCGATTTATATTTTTTTGTAAATTTGTAAAAAGCATTTTTTTAAAGCCAACTTTTTCTCAGTTACTATTTAAGTACCAGCTTTATTAAAGTTTACTTTTTAAAAAGTGACTTTCAGTTACTGTATAATGTTACTATATTGTCAATTTCTCATTTGGTAACAGCATATTCAGACGAGCATTAAGTATCCGATATTGCCAAATAAAGTGAAAGTTCAAAAGTAAAGTTAACTTCACAATAAAAATCAGATATCATTTAGTAGTCATACTTTCCATTCTGCTATATAGAGGATATTAAATGAGTGTGTTCGCTATATTGAATTTATTGAACGAGTTTGATAAAACGACATGTTGCGAGACCCTGGCGAGCAACATACAGTTTTATCCGACGAGTTCAATAAATTAAATACTGTAAACACATGAATTTGATATTCTATTTATCACATAAAGAGGAATTTTAAGAAATTGTACAATTATACACACCAGACAAAACGTCCTCCGTATATGTTTTTGCTGTTTAAAGCGGGATTTATAACGCGACATCATTACAACGCCCACATGACAATGACGTCATATGCAACGTGAACAGATGGTACCTCTTTAGGCCATTTAAGCGTGTTAATCAACCGGTTTCAAGTTATATTTATGTAACTTGTTTTCATGACGTCATATACATTTGCATATTATATGCACGAACGTGCCGTATGATATTTACATCACTGCAAATTCTGCATGGTTTTGCGATAAAAACAAGTATTTCAGCCTGGAGCTATAAAGTTCCTAAAATTGTCTCCGTATCTGTACTTCTTCCACCCTCCTGGTACAAGAAATTCAGTTTGGTCGAAGAAAAATATGCCACCCCGACTGTCTCTGAAGAAGAGATTGAGCCCTAAGGAAGACCATGTGAGACAACTGGGTGAGCAGGACCGGCTAGTGGTGCTAGGATTCCAAACTCATTCTCAACCACATGTGCGATAGTTGCATTTTTTTTCCTCGTAAGTCAGCACTCTCCCTCCATATGGTTTCATCATCCATTTTCTAAGGAAAATGCGTCGTCCTCAACAGAAGAAAGAAGGAAATATAATGCTCTTCTCCTGGTAGATGTTCAGAGTTCGGGACACCCAGGCGATACTCCTCCAGGTCGGACTGGAGCGGCCAACTGTTAAAAATATCCACGTCTGAAGCCGATCCATCAGACCCGACATCCGCCCATAGGTAATTAGCATCTACCACTGCGAGCAGCACAAATAACCCTTCGTATTTATAATGTTTCGTCTCACTTTTTTCGGTGGCTTTATCTTCCCGTGAGATCCAATGATGGCACCGCAGCAGGCATGGTAGTAACACCGCATCCGGAAATTGTCTGCGAAGCGACGTCATTCACTTGGTGTTCTAGGGGTCGGTATTTTTTCCCCGATTTAAATTCGTCGGTTATGGCTTGCCAAATAACAGGGATGCAGAGGGATATTTAGTTGTAAGGAACACGGAAGGAAAAGGATAGCCTCGTATAGGAGTTCACCGAGGAACCGCAACGTAACAGCCAGCTTCAAACCAGACTCTAGAGGTCCGCAGTTAGGCTTTCCCGCTCGCCCTGGTGTGAAACGGGGACGGTCAGCGCAGACAAGCAGCCCTTGCAATACGGCAGGCTACTTTCGATTAAAAAAACATCAAAGTCCAAATCAGGTTCTGGGTCACTCGATCTAAAGGCGTACCCAACATCTTTTCTAGTTTTCTGCCGCCGCTGATATCGGGTCTGAATGAATGGTAGCTTCACCTTTATGTATATTTCCTCAAAACGCTGTCTGAGCAGAACCATCCGTCAATGCTCTAGTGGAATCGCCGTTCTTACTCAAGCGATAAAACAACGACTGATGCAAATAACGACGAAAGTTCGCAGGTACTACCAATGTGCAGTTTTTTTCCACGTAAACAATGAAGGTCTCGCGGGAAGTAGGTGAGACAGGTAGCTTGAAATTACTTGCAAAGTGCGCACGGACCTCCCATGGAAGGCCATGTACAAACTATGTATGTGAACCGCTCGCTACGCATACGTGGGTCGGATGTGACCAATGCTTTACTAAAGCCACGGTCTCACCGATCCATGTAGGTGTTGCGCACATGTAGAACAAAGATTTTCATGCCTGGCCATTTGTTAAACGTTTAAGGCATTGTTCCACAATCGAACAATCAAATAACAGAAAATGAGGAATAGAAAGTAAGGCAAACATGTTCAGATACGCGACAAACGCAGTAATAACTGACCTTCATAGCAAGTGTTTTTCTCATTAGAAAAATACAATGTTAATTAGGACTTTATGAAGTGGCGTTCGACGGATCGTGTATTAACTCGCAAAGCGAAAGGCAATGAGAATTCAATCAAACATAAACATAAACAAACAAGGGGCTAGTCGATTATTATCGATTGTTTTATCAACTTGGCCACCGCGCATAATGATGATCATGCCATATCCAACATGATCACCGCGGAAGTGCATGTTACATCTAACAAAAGAAATCCGACGCAAAAATATAAAAATATGACTGCAACCAGCTTACACCGAGGAAGGGTTCCCAGAGGGTCGGTACATAGCCAGTTTGATTTACGGAAATTTTAACAATGTTTGAATTGACTACATATCAGAAGTTACCCAGGACAGGGAACTTGAGGGATCCGTTGGAATTATTGGACTGCTCTTAGATAAGATGCATTTGCATGATGGTTTTACGTCTAGCCTTCAATCTCAAAATGCAAAGCAATGATCCAACCAAACATTTGATCGATCATTGACGAAGACAGATCCACACATAAGCGTGACACAGAAACTCCAATATAAGTATGATAAATAAGCAAGGAATATGAAACGGTTGAAAAGTCCTTTGCCATTTTAAAGTAAAAAGATCATGCAAAACAAACAGATGTTATTTACCGAAATAAACGTATAAGGCTTGAAGTGTCATCCTTTTTATTTGTTGTAATTTGGTTGTTTTATCGCTTTATTGCTGTCCTCTTTATTTTAATGTGTTATCCCAAATAGTTATGACCTAAATCAAATCAAACTGGTGCGTGTACGAATCGTTTCTTTTCTGTGGATATTTTTTCTTCTTTCTGTGTTGCGATAATGTCAAATGCGATTACTTTACTAAAGAGCCATTACATGACAACTGCAATACCAACAACTTTGAATGGGGTGAACCACTTCGAATCAGTCTAAATTTTCCTAGATGCACGGGACCTTTAAAGCAAATTTCAACAATCCGTTAAGATTTACTTGCAACCCGGACCCTCTTGTCCATACGCGAAGAATGTAATTGCAGAATGCATTAACATAGGATCAGATGTTTGAAATGTCGTTGCTGAGAGACTTGTTACGAAACAAGAACTCGTCGAGCCAGAAAAACACTGATTTAGCCCTATGGCAAAAGCAATATTAAGTCAAAAGATACAAAGAGAAAATCATATAGAAAAACAAAGCATGTTGAATGGAGAGATACTGTTTCAATTCCTTTTAGTTCAGAACTAATGCCAGAGAATACATGCTGAACAGAAAATAATTTGGTTCGTAATAGCATGTTTACAGAAGCAGGTACATTTATCAAAACAAACAATCAGATTTCATGTCTTAACTAAAAAAAACAGTTGCCTTGTATTCTGACTGTAATAACAAATTGTATAGCCATCATTTATGATGGCATGTCAGTATTTCAATCTCTGAATGTAAAATTGAAAACTATACATAAATATGAATATTAAATGATTTGCCCGCTACTTTTCAAAAAGATAGGTTCATGGATAACAGTCTATAGTTTGAAACGTGGTGATTACATAACATCCATTTATATATGCATGTGAAAGGAGGTTTGAGAATTCCAAAGAACTGAAATATGTTTTTGAGTTGTGGTACAAATAAGATGCAGCTTTCAGAATACTGCACAAGGAAAATTCCTGAATAGACTTGAAATATCTGATCATAAATGAGGAGGTAGATCTGAAATGTGTCTTGAAACTACTTAATACGATGGTAAAAAATACCTGAATGACAATCAAATCATGAAGAAGCAGACTCAGACAGTGAAGACTAAACAGTATATTTAATTAGTGATACATTGTGATGACTTTGTGAAAAGTGTTTATATAAATGTTGCACTTGGTGCAGAATATAGTACCACAATAATGGTTTATTGTGTACGAGTTTTGACTTGAATCTTAATGTTTCTTACTAGCTGTTGCACATTATTTCAACGTTGATATGAATGTTTTTAAATATGCAACTTCATAGGCAGAACAAACTCTTTATGGGGTAAAAACAAAAATAAACATTATAAAATATATGCATGTGAAAGCTTTGCAAAACCACTAGAATGATACTGAGTGAATAAAAATGAAACGATTCAACAGATGCTATTTGTGTTATTCAGCCTTCACGCATTTAGTGTTATATAACCTCATCAGAAAGATAAACATTTCATTATGTTTTATCATAACCATCCTTATTAAAAAAAGTAAAAATGTTTAATTCACTCACTATCAAATGCTACATTGTTTTGTAGAGATTTCTTATCGTACAGAATATTGGTTGTAAAGTGTAAAACCTATGTACTGTGATAAAAAAAAGATAATCTTTATTAGACCAACTTATTATTACAGTCTTGTAAGAAAGAGCAAAATGTGTACTTGAACTTTATGAATGATTATATGCGTCAGCTCCAACACTTTTCAGTATATCTCTTATTACATAACCGTATAGTTGTCTTAAATATTAAAACTAAAAAGTATTAAAGAATATACAGTAAACGTGTACATTTCGGCTAATTTGACCGTTGATCTCAATACATTACCCTGGCCTTCAACATTGACCTTTAACTTATATATTGATTTGTAATTGTTTATATCGGTTTTATAGAACCATTGAATTATGAAACTTAATTGCCATGTGTTAAACTACAATTAAATACATCAATTGCGTCAATTTTTCCTATATGGCGGCCATCATGAACGCCGTCTTGGATTGTCGTCAGCTCCCAGACTTTTAGTTTGTACATAATGTCTTATAATCTACAGACCCTAGCAACAATTCGGTATATAAAACTTGCTATTTTAGGACAAAGATCGGTTGATCCCTTAAATATGTAAGATAATTAAAACCTATTTGCTACGCTATTAATACATACACAAATGATTACCTAATTCATCAAGATTTTAACTTACATTTTTTTTTCACAGATACCAAAATGATAACTGACCGATTCAAAAATGAAAACAACATGAACTGGATTAATACCAGTTTTTCTTTCTTGCTTCTGACAAAAGCGTTGGCGAAATTTGTTGAAACCACAGCCGATGCATTTCACAAGCATATAAAAGAAAATGTTAAACGCAGCAACTGTGTGGCAACGACTTCCAGGTGCAATTCGTGCAGGTATAGCAAAGTTAAACGAAAAGGCAAAACACCCAAAACCACGAAGTTGATCATTAATTGCAAATCAAATGTTTGCAATGTATGGCTTGACGAAATTATTAAATATCACCGACACTCGCCAAATCCAAATATTGAATTGAAAAATTGTGATCCATGTCTCTGGCCAGATGAACCATGGGAAGTTGCCAAGATATTTCAGCCCTTTGGCTGTTTTACACAAAAAAGAGCCAAAGACAGCGACTGTATGGGTTTATTATCTCTGATGCTTGATTGCACGTTTTTTCATACATATTTGTCGAACACAACAGTTTTGCAGGAGGTTGGTACATTTGTTTATCGTAGAAAATACTTATATTGAAACTAAAGATAAATAAGAAATGTATAAGGTATTTAATCAAGATGGTAACACCTAAATTCGCTTAATCCCTTCAGTTACAACTGTATTAGAAAAATGAATGTTTAATATTTTCCATCAAAAGCACTTTTTTGTCGAGCCCCTCTGTCGTCTTAATGTCTGTCGAAATTGAGTGTATGTGTGTGCGTGCGTCCGTCCGTCCGTGCGTCCATCCGTGTGTCCGTATGTGTGTGTGAGTGCGTGCGTGTATCCGTCCGGTTTTGTCCGGGCTGTAACTTCAGGCTGTTTCGGGCTGCTAATTGATCATAAAATGACTTAGCACAATTGTTCACTGGCATATGTTGATGTGTCGCATACAATGACCAGGTCTCTACCTACCTGGTCAAGGCCACAAATTGAGATTATAGGTCAAGTTGCTTGTCCGGGCTGTAACTTCCTTGTTGATGGAGGTTTTTCAAATAAAATGGCACAATTGTTCACTGTCAGGAGCCGATGTGTCGCATACAATAACCAAGTCTCTACTGCCGAGATCAAGGCCACAAATTGAGGTAAATGTCAAATTGTTTGTCCGGGCTTAACTTTCTTGTTGACTGAAGGATTGTCAAATAACATGGCACAATTATTTACTGTTATAAGCCGATGTGTCGCATACAATAACTAGGTCTCTACCCCTAAGGTCAAGTTTACAAACTGAGGTTAAAGGTCAAATTTATTACTTATAATGCTTGTTCGGGCTGTAACTTCCTTGCTGATTGAAGGAATCTCAAATAATTTGGCACAATTGTTTAAAGTAGTAAGACAATGTGTATCAAGCAAGAAGCAGGTCTGTAGCTACAATGTCAAGGTCACAAACTCCGGTCAGAAGTCAAAATTGAGGTGAAAATACTGTCACGTCAGACTTTGTCTATGACAACATTGCTGTTACTCTTGTGACAGACATACGTAAGGCGAGACGTGTGGTCTGTGAACATCCTTGTATTCTAACGCTGGTATTCTACGTTTTCGTTGGTAAAAATCTGAACTATAACAGCAAAGGACAAACCAATGAAAAAAAAGCATTCTGTAGAAATGATTTTTTAAACTTTTAAAGGTAGATTTTGAAAATACGTTGAATATACGTTTGGTAGAATGATTGCAGTGTAATCTTTAAATTTATTCCAGTTTCAAAAGAATTCAAAGCGACCTCTTCCTGATTTATATTGTTTAATACGTTAAGAAGTTTTACATATCCTAAGTCTTTCCACATTCGAAACAATGTGGACGAGAATATTTTGCAAACGCATTATTTTACTTTTAAGACATTTTGGCACTCTGACAAAGCATTAAAATACAAGGTGTTAAAAATATTTAAATTATCGAACTACCAATGTGATCTTGAGAATTTCAGGACAGCATGTAATGATTTTAAAAGTGCATGTTAAGGTGTTAAAACTTATCATCGTAGAGATGAGGGGGGAAACTAGCTAACGTTGGTAATGATCTAAAATTCTGGAATATTGTCTAACTTTCATGTTTGGACAATCGATATCTGCTACTTCAATATGCCAAGGACACGGGCTAAAACAAACTTTGCAAACGTGCAACACATATTCACCATCATGATATGACTATGTAGGAAAAAGGAACTAACTCTAGCTAGTATTTTGCATCAGTTACGGACCATATTGGACTTAGACAAATACTGTCCATTGGTTAAGTTATATGTTAAGTTCCACTTCAAATCTATTGCTTTCAAACTTAAATCACTTAATCACTATCATTAGATAATTGGGTAAAGCAAGTTTAATAACACTTGTTTGCATTTTGCAAGAAATATAGGATTTTTTGCTTAGTCACTGGGAGCTTTAATGTACATTTGTGATCATTAATTATTATCATTTTGACAAATTTCTTTTCATGCGAGTAAGGAAACTATCATAACTTATATACATGTAACACAAAATTCTTAAGTCATCTATTCTCCATATTCTTCAAAGTTATATATTGTAAGATTCTTACACTTAATTACTTTTACAAGATTATAACGTTTTGCATGTTAACAAACTCTTTCACGTGGTTTGCTTTAGTTATTAACATTGATGAATTTATCAAATGTAGTGTAATATATATTATAATCAAATGTTCCTTACATATGTATGATTAAAGTTATCTTTTCATCAACACTTTTCCTGGATAGGTTGAATCTATTATATTTGATGTTTATTTATTGTTACGAAATCTTGTTCAAAATATTGAAAATTTATCTGGACAGAATGACAGTTTATCTTATAGAACTAGACGAATTATTTCTTGTGTTGGGCATCATCTCCCCCAACCTTTTCTTTGTGGTGCATGATTAACTTTGTTACATGTATAACATCAAATTGGCGTCTGCATCCGTTAGGCGGTGCTCTAGTGTAACACGCTTTCATTTGTTGTTTTTTTTTTGTTTATTTTTAGCGTTGACAGATATTGCTTAATTTATGGTATAGATAGTATCATTCTTTGATTTAGGCTTTCTTGTTAAATGTATAATGGGCCAGAGGTCTTCATTCTGATTTTGATAGAATTGCCATGCCAAATTACAGTGATTACGTCTTCAACCTCTGTGTGGATAATATAATAATTAATTTCCAAGTCAGACTTAGGTAAACCACCAATACTACAGCGTTTAGCCTTATATATATCGTATAACATTTCTAATGTGTTAAATCTGGTATAATTTGAATCAAATATATGGATTCATATCAATTTTTAACATTTAGATCAAGAATTTCCGCAACGCTACAATGCATTCTGCAAATTTTGAGATTGAAAGGGCCGAAATGATTTTGCGGTTGGATAAGATTATTTCTTTGTTGAAAGATCCAAACCACCTACTGAATCTTCAACCATGCCAGGATGCATCTGAGGAAATTAGACAGGTATTTCAATGTTTCTGTTGTTAAAACGAAGTATGTTTTAGTAGTTGATTTATTTTAACTTTATATGATTTTCCTAAAGTAAAAAGTGTTGTAACACAATTGGGTACACCTGCACATGTCAATCATTCGTATTAGTATGTTTATTAATTGACATGACATTACTATAACCATTTTTAAATATTGAACAATAAAAACAAACATGAACATCGTATATATGTATAAAGTGGAATCATAAATCAAACAATTCATAGTATGTTTTGCTTTACCGTTTCATTGTTTTAATCGGGTTAACATAGACCTAAACGTATATTCAAAATACTATTACAGCTGATATTAATAATTAATTCTTACATTTCATAAATTCCATAAATTCGATGTATAATTTTAACATCAAAAGATAAGTAATTTGCACCTACATTCAATGAACATAATAAATAACTAATCTGCTTGTCGTGCCGATTTTGCGAATTTAATCATAAGTCTATTGAATATAGTGTGTTAACGTAGAAGAAAGAAAGCCACCATCCAGAAAGGGAAAAAGAAGGTTCCACATATAAGTATGATTTAAATGACTAATGCTCACATCTTCCGCACACTAGCATGCATCACTCGCTTTCATACATATAGGTGTTGACAATTAGACATACCGGCTACAATAAAGATGTAAAGTATATAAAGCTATAAAAAACTGAGTTATGAAACGATCTATACATTCATAGTTGAGGAGTAAAAGTTATATTCTGTTTCATTATTAGAAACTCATTACATTAATATGACGAATCTGGGTTATCTGACCTTGTTTGCATTTACTCCCCCCCCCCCACACACACACCAAGTTTGAAATGTCTCCTGACATTTACTGTGAATCATTTATGGCTCAACTTATATATGGAGCACATATTAAACTAAAAAACAACTAAACACATCCAGACCTACCAAATTCAACCTTATCAGATTCTGAAAAAGAATATACCTGGTACCTATTCTAACACAGGCAACAAATCTGATTTCATCACAACGCTAGTGCTTGAACTAGTAAATGAACATGGTCAATCACTTAAGCATCCACACTTGTACAGATACTGCTCAACAGCTGTCATTCAAACAAATACAACGAAGGTTTCCTGTACTTACAAGTAATACAAATCTTTAGCCTATAAACTTTTAAGAATATTTATTAAACTTATTCTGGCAATAAACAGAAACAAAAGTATGAACACATCTAAAAAAAAATTGACATTCAAAATACAGCTTAGTGTAACAAACTACAGTGATATTGCAACAGCTAGTCTGATCTAGTTTCTTTTAAGTCTAAATAATAGAAACAGCAATGAAGTGTATTCTGTTCTACTCTGCAAAAGATTAAAACATCCAATCCAATTTGCCCTAACTGAAATGAATCTGACCATTATGTTAAGGGGTTACGGTTCTATGGCCAGGGGTCTGGTAAGGTTCACTAGAACAATGTTTACTTTCATAGTTAGACACAGTGAGAATTGAATGTCCGAGCTTCGAATCAAGATCCTGAATATACCAAATCTGTTGACGTCAACTCCTTTTATTGAAGTATGTATATTAAGTGAGTTACTGGTGAGGCATCGCATCTCAAAACGCTAATCAAAATAGCGCCCGTCCCCACCCCTGGGCATCACCAGAGTATAAAAGTACTTTGAGAAAATATGAATGTGTGATGTCTCCATGATTCCAATGAACCACTCAATGGGACGATAATGTTTAGATATTGATAGTTGATAGCTCCATGACCCTCTCCTCTACCAAAGCCTTTTGTCCCTTTCCAATTTTACAAAGATTGTATATGGGAAGACTATTTAGAAAACATACTTGGATTGTATTGCTGTGGGTGGTGTATAATGTATGGGGCAGATATGTGTGCGGCTTACAAAGTAGTTTGGATAGGTTTTGGAATTTGGTATTTTATGTTTCACAACTATATACTTTTTCTGGATTATATAACCCACTTAGTCTCTAGGGCTTAAATAATTCAACCTCTTTCATTAAATCAAATCTACCATTTAACAGTTCATATATACAACTAATATGTCTATATGTATATAAAATCTAAAGAACTGAACATATAATCTGCAATCGATCTCGAAAATCACCACGTACAATCTGAACGCAGTAATCAATACACAATATAACATCAAATATAAACAAAGAATTTAACCTTATCAAACACTATACTTTTGGTTTGAACAAAATTATCTTGGTCTACAATATTCGCTTTTATAGGCAATAACACACCAAAGGTTAACATATATACGGAACAGTTTTGCCGTTTAAAATATTTTTCCAAATCAACTTTAACTGTTATAAATAATAGATACAAATATATAATAATACAAATGCGTGTACAATAAAGGAATTTAAATGCTGACAAATACAAACACTGACTATTACCTTCATCTTTTCATATGTATGTGTTTCTTCTTTTATCTGTGCAAGTGAAGGGAAGTTAAATACAGAAATTTCAAAGTGTAAAGAGAATCTGATATATTAGATAGGCCAGAACAAACTTAATATTTAAAGAACCAAAGAATTTGCACGACCAGCTTCTACGTGGTGTAACTTTTACAAAAGAAACATAAACATGACCTATTCTGTCAGTAGTTTTCTTTTTTCACTTAAACACTATATTGTTCTAACTTACGCACTTACTAATTTGGTGTTTGATTTACACATATTGCTGACTGTCATAAAAAAAATTCAGTTGTAAATTTGCGAGTTCTCTGAGAACGTGGCCTCAAAATATTACTTTTATATAATTATACTTTTTTCAAATAAGCGTAAGAAATACGCACATTATAAACAGATGCTCGGTAATAAATGATAAAAACTGATAAAAACAAACCTTTTCGAAAATCCATCTGTTCCAACAATGTGTAGCCCATGAGTTAAATATGCTCTTACAACCTCTTGTCCCTACTGCGGGAGAGCAACATTACTTCAACATTAATACCGTTTCTCTTGGAGGTGAAGAAAGAAAGATAGAAAACCAAATTTATAGAATTAGAGTAAAAATACTGCCTCTCACATTCGCGTAAACGCATGTACCCTATTCACCATATTGTCGGATCTGTATCATCCTCTCTCTCCCCCTGTTCTCCAATTAGGACACAGACTATAAATATAGCAGCAGCTCGTCTCAGCCTGCATCGAACTCAAAATCGACGTATTACGCCTGCTGGTTTTTTACTTAACATTGGTGAACAAAGACTAAAAATATATATGAGATACTAATATAACTATCATAAATTATCAATTTAGGCAGTTAAAAAATGCATTATTTGAACATCAAATGATAAATGAATTGCACGTAAAATCAATGTTCATAATAAATAACTTGCCAGATGGTCGTGCCGAGTTTGCCTAATTAAATTATAGGTCTATTGAAGATATGTGTTAACAATAGCATAAGGATAACAATAATGTGGAATGGTGGAAAAGAAGATTCCGCAAAGTAATATGGGGCACATGAGTATTTTTTACCTCTTTGACACAATAGCATGCATCTCACGCTTTCTTATATCTAAGTGATGCAACTGTTTCATTATAAGAACATTATTACATTGATATGAATAATCTGGGTTAGCGGCCTTGTTTACATTTACATTATTGATGTTTTATAGCAATCAATCATGAAACGTTTACATTTTTAGCTGCGAGACCATTCACTTGCTATGAGCGTTAATATAGAATTGGAACTAAGGGGCCACTATCAAGTACTGTCCAAAATTAAAGCAGAAGTTGGCATGCTGCATGACGAATCCAGGCAAATGGAAGGTCAAATAAGCATTTTGGTATCCAAACAAGAAACTTCCATCGATAGTTACAAGTCATTACAGCAAGATGTCACAGATTTTATGAGCAGAGTAGCGGAGGTAATCGTTTCGTGTCTAATTATATTACACGTCTTCTTGTTCTAATAGTAATCTATATAAAAGGAGATGAAAAGATGTTTGTTTTATCTTTTTTAATAATACTTTATGTAATAGCTTCCTCCATTTAACCTAATTATAAGTATTAGACGAATTATAGTTATTATCATAACATATAGATATATGTCAGGGTTTTTTCAAAACGTTTGCTTGATAAAACCTGACCAACTTTAGGTTCAATATCTGTATGCATGTTTTGAACAAGCAATGTCACGATAATGTATGTATACCATAATCCAGCTTGTACTCTATATATTATATCACCGTTTGTTTTATTGCAGTTAAACACGACAAAAAAATCTTTAAAAACAGCCATTCACAAAATAGATGCACCAAGTATGAAGCAACAAAAGTATGACCTAAACATGAAACTGCATAGTCTTGAAAACTCCAATAAGCAAGCTATCGATAATTTGTCAGAGTCATTAAAAGGACTTGAATCGAGAGTAGAAAGTGTTAATAGAAAAGTAGACACCGTTGTGAGCAGAGTTGCCAGTGTTAAGAGCATAGCAGAAAGCAGTGAAAGCAGCGCTGAGAACAGAGTTGCCAATGTTGAGAGCATAACAGATAGCAGTGAACGCATAAACAAAAACTTTGAGAACATATTCGACATTCGTACGAGCACATTCTACTTACGGCGGATCAGAGCAGCAGCCATGTTACGCCTCACTGAGATCTTATCCTCCAATCTTAATGGTATACCAGACGCTTTTGAGAGCAAAACAGACGATTGTTCCTGCGAAATGGTAAATACATTTTATACATCAATTCAGTAGGTTTTCTATTCTAAGTTTCTATTTATTTTCAATTTTTTAAAAAATTATTTGTATTCCTTATGTCTTTTTATTTTTTATATTTTTTTATTTTTTTTTCGGATTTCATTTGATTTCAGTGTTTCATAGTATAGTATGTTTCATCATCACGTTTACTTCTATGGCAAAGTTTAACCAGACTTCACTTTTTTTTTTTTCATTTCTCTTTGCACCAATTGTTTTGCTTCTGATATTTATTTCCTACATTAACTGACTTCAGAATGGTCTATTGTGGGTTTTAAGGTATTAGATGCCTAATGCAAGGGTTCAATTTGGGGAAATCCTTTGTTATTTGTGTAAACCGATTGTTTTTTCTTGAATTGTTTTACCGTCAGTTTACAATTTTATGAGATTTTGAAACTTAGGACACCTCCTCAGTCAAAATTCACCGATGAATTACACGCCATCATTTTAAAAAAGACTAAACCCCCACCCCCCAATTTTCCTTTTCAAAAGCCATATTTGGTATCAAAATGTTTGTATTTGATTGTATTAGTAATATATATTCACCAAATGTGCTATATTATTAACATAAAGACTGTTCACAAAAAATGTTAAAGATTTTTAATGTTTTCTATCCCAAAAATTGCAAACTAAAAAATACCACTTTTTTTAAAAAAAAGTCACAAATGTCCTTTAAAACGGAGTTCCATGGAAATAACAAAGATTAATTTCTTACAAATTAATCTGGTTTATTCTGGCTTAATTTAATGGGTTTTTGAGGGCCGCTA
>JAULCC010622612.1:0-10209 GCA_032358795.1 Nuttallia obscurata
CACCCTCGTCTACATCATGAGAAAATTTGTATATTTTGTTACCCCATATCAACATTTTGGTACATTACCTGTTATTACCTTTCAAGAAGTGAGTATCCGTATCAACATGATTTACAGGGATCTGGGAGTACCAACACCTATGGAACCATACACGTAAGGTCCACCATGGATATAATTGGTATTTGAAATGAACTGAGAACATTTTATACATTCAATTTGGAACAACGTTATCCACGATAAACGTATCAATGTGTTTGCAAGGTTTTCCAGTAAAGTCAAGCACACGAAATTCAGTGACTACACGTAATTTGACCATTCATTAACTGTTGAAGCAAATACATGATAAATATTTTAGAAAATTTTGTCTATACTACTTCAAAAACATTCTCGTATTTATCTTGAATATCTTTATTTAAGAGAACCTTCTTTCATTTCGTCATTCTTTCCGTTAGCTGCATTCATTTTCTAATGTATTATTTTTGTCTCAGTACTCATGTTTGCTATGCCTGACATATTTGCAACTTGTTTAAAACAATACGCAGCTATCAGTGCGTGTTGCGGTAGATCTAATTCAAGTTTTTCAAGTACATCATCTTACAAAATAACTTTTTGTAACTGTTCTATGTGTACAATGACTTATACAAAAATAAATTCTTATATTTTTCCTGAAAAGCAAACACATTTCCCTAGCTAGTATTTATAATCTAAGCGCTTAATGTAGTGATATTCACTGCTTGTAGGATGACTAAAAAACTCAGAGTTTTGAGTTCAACTGAGCTGAACTTTGGCCAGTGAGCCAGCCCATGAATCCAGCCCATTAACCCAGCCCTGGTTTTCTAATTTCAAATAGCTATACGTTCAATACACCCCCATGAAATGCACTGTTTTGTGATGCGTAGTAGACCACTAAAACGGGCGGTAAAGTTGTGAAGACAACGTTTCAATTCTGAAAAAGGTCAATAATATGTTGATTCTGTATACAGAGTACAAAGTAAAAAGTAAGGAATACAAACATTGCATACTTTAACATGCCCCCATCTCTAAAATAGTTTTAAGGGTACAGTGGTGTTTTGTGAATACGGTGGGCGCTTTGTGTCTAGGCGGGTGTAGGTTATATGTAACAAACGAAATTTCATAATCTTATACTTTAGAGTGCAGTGGTATAATAAATATGGTGTAAGTCTTGTGCCTTAGCGGTTGTAAGTTATATGTAACAAACGAACTTTTAATTATCTTATAATACTTCAGGGTGCAACAAATATGGTATAAGCCTTGCGCCGAGACGACTGTAAGTTATATGTCACGAGCGAAATTTTAATAATCATATAATACTTCAGGGTGTAATAAATATGGTGTGAGCCTTGCGCTTAGGATGTTTTGGGTTCGAGCAACGAATATTGACCGTTTATCTTGACCTTTATTTGACACCATCTATTGGTTTTACACTATAAATAAACTCTCGAAAAGTGTTTTATAAAACATGTATATTTCTGGTCGTCGTAAGAATAGGAATATGTGATTGGTACAAAAGGACTCCGCTAAATATAGAAGTTGTAAGCACTTTCAAAATTTTGAAAGCTACAATCTGATTGGCTGGCTAATATAAAAAAAACGTTGTTTTCTAATAGCGCAGCGCGTATTGAGGATATGTTCATTAGTCATATCGGGTGGTATTTCTAAACGTTAGCGTATCCATAGCAACAATATTATCATATCAATGCAAAAAATCGAAAACTCACATTGTAATTATTTCCTATTTAACAATACAATATTAGTCAATTGACAATATTGTAAGATGTGTTACTAGATATGTTGCTATGGAAACCAACAACAATTAGTTACAACAATATTCACAGAAACATCAGTCGTTTATGTCGTCATACTCCTATCGTTCATTGTGTTTAATTAAGCTTGCATTTTCACAGTATTTTATACTGAAGTCATTAAAGCATTTTTTTCAGGACTGCGAACAAGACTAAATGTGGTCAAAAATTTGAGTTTATCATTAACCACAGCCAAACGATTTGTTTTCTTAAAAAACAAACAAAGGTCTTATATTGTTGATCCACGTGAAAAATAAAAATCTACAGGGTCAATATTTCAACAAATTTGGTAGAGTTAAGATTTTTTACTATTTGCATGTTTGCACAAAATGACAAGTAAGAGTTTGTTTTGTTAGGTTAACTCATAAAGCAAACATCGTAAAGTATTCAAGCATATAAATGATCCGTTCATGACTATTGTATGTGGAATTGTTCAGATAGATAAATTGCAGCTTCTGATATTTTGTGTAACAAAATCAAGACATTGTACGAATACTTTTGAAAAATTATCTTCTAGACTATTTTTTAACGAATATTTCTTATGTTACATAATTATTATCAAGATTTGGTTTATCACATATTTGTATATTTACTGTTTCTCCTAATACCTCGTTATATCTATATATATATTAATAAATAATGAACAAGTATTTGTAAACTGTACGCATGAAGTCTTTTCCTCGATCCAAATTTAACTCAGTGCCTTTAGTATATATTCTCTGTCGCCGACGAAAAACGCCCCCGCTCAGTACGTTCAATGCACTTAAAATGCAATCATTAGTCTATATATTACTCCGCGTCTGTCGCATGTGATGTAAAGAGCGGGTGTATTTTTTGCTGCTGGTTGTAACCGCATTACCGCCTACACTTACGAAATAGCTCAAGATGAAACAAACTTGATATGTAAGTGGGTGTATGTATACGAGGCGGTCGCTGACTGATTTATACCTCATTTAGAGAAAAGGTTCAGAAATCTTTAAAAGTCATATATAATGTTTTGTCAGACAAATTTCGATTTGCTCACATCGACTCTGGAAGGAGTTTATTATTCTATATTAATAATTGAAATGTAAGTTTTTATTCTACATTTTAAAGTAATACTCAGTAAAGTAGTGATATCAAATACGAGGGTAGTGTATACTTTTTTCCACCATTGGCAACGTGTTAATTTAGGACCTTCGGAGACATAATTACAAAATACATATTAGTATCGACTTAATTCTATTGCAGTGAAAAATTACATTATGATCTAAATTGTGGCGCTCCCTTCTTTGTGAATAAATATATTGTTTAAAGTGGAGGCTTAAGTTAGATAATATTTTCTTGCTCGTTTTCCTTGATGTCAATGAAAAACACGTATATGCGATTTCCTCTTGTAAACATTTTATAAATGTGGTTTTCCTTTAATAGATCTTTACTCGTCAATAATACATACTTTTTCCTTGCCAAGAATAAACTTATGTTTCTTACCAAGTTACAAACATATTTTATTGGTCAAAAATGAAAGGTTTTATTTCCCAAGAAAATAAAAGTTTTTACTTGACACGGAATAAACAGTTTTTTCTTCGCTATGTGTTTTTCTTGCCCAGGATAAAATTGTTTATTCTTAGTAGAAAATAAAATACTTCTTAGCCAGGAAGACGTTACCAATTATAGTTTGTATTGTGGTAAAACATCCTTCTCTACTAAATTCTGAATGAAATCTAAGTAGACAATGAAATTCCTTTTATATAGACACTTAAGATAAAAATTGTGTCTTTATTTAGATTAGACTATTTTCGAATCAGTAATAGGTTTTTGGCTTTAAATACCAGCGCGATTGCTCTTCTTTAAAGAATTTAGATTGTTATATTTCTGATATGTAATGTAAGATTTGCCAATGGACGATTAAATACCAGTTATCTACACATTAATTATTTTCAGATACAGACAGTTGTATCAGTATTGAGATAATGCTGATCAAAACTTTAAATGATATGTTTATCATGCAATCCTAGACGATTTGAAGATTCAGAGAACATCATTCATATCCGTCAGATAGACCCTGGCCACTGATTTAATAGTCTGACTCTTGTGTATGATGTGGGGATTGATTAGTATACTCAAAACTTTCAGATATTATATATTTTTTTCCAATGTATAAAAACATTATCCTCATAGTTTGACGGTCATTTGTGTCAACATTAGTCACTAGCGTAGTACTGACTGTGAGAAGTACAACTCAACTTAATCTTTTTGGCAGCTCAACGTAAGTCATTTCTGGTTCCTTTACAAACCTAATCTTGTAACAGGCTGCCTTAGTTGGTTTTCAAATTTCAAGCTGATATTCTTCTGGTTTCCTCTTTTTCTTTACTGCCTAACCAAGGTGAAGACGGAAGTGGTAGAGCGTCCGCATCCGGTGCAGGAGGCCACGGGTTCCATCCCCGGCCGGGTCAAACAAAATACTTTACTTACAAAAAATTGGTAGTTATGGCTTGTTCTCATTGGCGCTCAGGATTAAGTGTTTGAATTACAACCGGTTTGTCGGTGGCAGGATAAAGTGACCGGCCGGGATCCAGCCCCACGTGTACCATTGCTATACACTGGACATGTAATGAACTAGATATTTCAACAGACGAGTTCTCTGTATCAGCTTCCCCTCTCTGGGACGCCCATTAGCCCCAGATGTCAGAAAATGACGTAAATCACATAAACAACGAACAAACAAACTATTTTAGTACTACAACACTCATCGTTATAAGTATACTAAGCTAATAGTGTAAAAGGAAGTAACATGTGACCGAAACCCACCTTGTTCTATTGATAAGTCATTTATTGCAGGACGTTTTCATGTTAATATGAAGCGTTAAGGTCATCTGGCCACTAATGCTGTGTATATAGTGTCACTATATTATCTGACATAAAACATTGCTTCGCTACTGCCCTTAATTGCTTTATTTTTAGTATTGAATTTAAAAACGCTATCGTGGTATTATCGGACCGCTATGGGGACAATAACTATCCTCGTAAAAGTGTAAGTAATGTTTTATGAGGTATTAAAGTTCAATAAGCATGCGATACTTTTAGTAAATGCGCCAATGTTTAGGTTTAAAGCGACATACAATACAAAGGGTCAATGGACATAATTATTTGTAAAGCAAAATTGAAGAAAACAAACAGCCAAGTAATGCTCTTCAGTCGAAACAGAACAATTCCCTGCGACCGACACTGGACCATGTCCTGCAATCCACACACGAAATGCCCTGTGATCCAGAAAGGACCATGCCCTGTGATCCAGAATGGACCATGCCCTGCGATCCAGAAAGGACCATACCCTGTGATCCAGAAAGGATCATGCCCTGTGATCAACACAATGCAGTTATCTGCAATCAACTGCATTCCATATGTGATCATGCTTTGCAACCCATACAGGATCATGGCATGTGATCAACACAATGCAGTTTTCTACAATCCACTGCATTCCACATGTGATCATTCTTTGCAGTTCATACAGGACCATGCATTGTTATAAACTCAGAACTTATCTTTGAGAACCTCACTGCATCCCGTTATCATGTCATGTGAACCACAAACGATCTCGCTTTGCCATAACTATATACAGGACTATATTCTGCGACCCCAAAAAAATCTCGCTCTGTCACCCAAACAGGACTGTGTACGACACTAGAATATGTTCTGCAATCCACACAAGAAATGCCCTGCAATCACAACAATACCATCCCTGCGATCCATAGAGGACAATGCCATGCGACGCTTCAAAACAGACCTTGCACTGCAATCCACACTGTAACATACACTGCGTTCATTTAAGACCATGAACTGCAATCATCCACAATAGAAAATGCTTTGCGATCCAAGCAAGAATATTTAATGCAATCCATCACATGCCCTGTGGTCAACACAGGACTACATGATATCATGCCCTGTAATATAAACATGTCAAATCCCCTAATTCTACAATCAAGGCAGAATCATGAGTTGTGATTTAAACAAAACCATATCCTGCGATCCGTATAGGACCAAGCTAAGCTAGTAACAAAAGTCTATGCGATGCGATCTACACGGAGACCTGAGAATTAACACAGGACCGTTCTCTGCGATCCACAAATGAGGATGTCCTGCAATCCAATAGGATCATGATATGCGATCCAAAAAGGACCATGTCCTGCGATCAATACAAGATCATGCCCTGGGGTCATCAAAATTAATTACCTTCGATCTACATAGAGCCATACGGTGCGATAAACAAGGACCATGCCCTGTGCAATCAACACAAATCCTTGAACTGTGATACATAAACTAGTATGCCCTTCGATGCAAACATGACTAGCTATACAATCCACACATTATTCATTGGCTAAATTTCAGATTGAAATTACGTAGAGTACAAGTAAAGAGACATGTCTATCCTTTTCTAGACGTGTGCGTGAGATAAGCATATAAATACTGTATTCTTAAAATGTGGTGATTTATTATTGTTATATAAATCTACAAGTCCCTTGAAATATGATTTATTATCGATGTACACGTCTTCTGATATGAATCTGTTTTGTTAATATGTGAAAGAAACAATCTGAACTAGGTATATGGCAGCTTTCAAGAGCAGAGATACAAGACAGATAATGGAATGTTTACTTCTTTTATCTTACGTCAAGCAAAAATAAATATGATACTTTATGACTTGTAAATATTAGGAGAAAATCTATTAGAAGCGGATTTATGAGACGTGCTGTATTGCAAGATAGATATAACAAGATTGGTGTTTAGATGGGTTTGATAAGTATGGTGTCCTTTGTTCTAACTAGGATAACAATTTGACTGACTGATAAATAGCACAATAAAACACACAAATAGGATTGTTTGCCGTCATGGACTTAGCGATAAGAATATGAAAGATGCTGGAAAATAGCTAGATCAGCTTATTATTTTGTATATGCTGACTATGCTATTTTAGAAGTTCTTTAAACATTTCACATTAACATATTCCCGAAACAAGAGAGCCACGATAGCCCTGAACCGCTCATCTGAAGAAGGAAGCTTGTTTTAATAAAGCACGGAAAACATATATATATGATAATTATATATATGGTTTCAGAGAAGAAGATTTAAGATGTAAATAAATTCCCCCCTCCCCGCCTTTGGACAGGGTCAAAATTTACTCCAATTTGAACAAACTTAGTAAAAGAAAATTGATATAACATACAAGATATGTAAGCTCTCTCATGTATGGTTTCAGAAGAAAAATTGTATTTTTAAGTTTTAGCTATATTATATAAGTCTATGTAACATTTGTACCCCATCGGATAGGGTCAAATTTAACCCCAGGGTCACCATTTGAAGAAACTTGGTAAAGGGCTTAAAGAGCATGAGAGCATGATATCAGGCTAAATTTGTACTTTTGGAGAAGATTTTTCAAGTTTTCACCATATAAGACTAATGTGAAATAAAATGTCCCTGCGGCCAGCCTATATTTGACTCCAAGGTCACCATTTAAACAAACTTATTAAAGGTCTTCTAAGGCATGATAAAGTCAAAGTATTTAAGCTCTGTTAATTTTACTTTTTGAGTAGAGGATTATTTCAGTTTTCACTATATGCATATAAGGAAAACAAGCCCAACTCCCAGTCGGCTATGTTTTTTTAAATAAAACATATTTGAACAAAATGTGTAGATGGTCACCCAAAGAACACTTTTACCAAATTATTTTCAAATTTGGCCATTCGTTTTGGAGAGGAAGAGCTTTAAAGTCTTTGTTGCCATGGCAACAAGAATTTTGCATAAAACCCAATTTTTAGAACATCTTTGAAAGGGGACCACCCTATGGACATTCCTGTGAAGTTTTATTAAGGTTGACTATGTCATTAAGAAGGAGATATCATTGGAGGCTAATGTTGACGGACGGACGACGGATGGACGTCGGACAAATACTGGTCACAGTAGTCCACCATGAGCCTTAAGCTTAGGTGAGCTAAAATGGTAATTCAACTTCTACTCTACGTAGAGACGTTTCGTCACTGTTGTCTTGCCATTTCGTTCAGCTGCTCTCCTCGCCCTGGTATCGGCGACAACGTTGTTTTGTTTTTAATTTTACAGAAAGTTTGCGCCTCACAGAAAATCTGGCAACCGGAAGAAAAAAATTGCTTCATGAACAAATTACCTGTACATTAAAGTTTGAAATTGCAGTATCATATGTATCCATATTAAATTTCTGTCACCGTAAGAAGTAAATGTATAATTCAGTTGTCTTTAAATGACACAAAGCTTATGTCTACATTCCTTAAAACAGCTAAGTTTCGACATGCAAAGTGTTGTATAAGACGATCTCCTTTTGTGGAAAAAGGGTTACGAAAGACATATATTTTCTCAGAAAAAAAATCTTTAAACGATAGTTAGATTGTTGTTACACAAATATAAATCAATGGAAAAAGATAGTTCTTTGGCATTCGTCTTTTAGTGGTAGAACGAAAAAAGAAAATGTTCTTAATATGCCGTTACACATCTATACATGATTACTTCTAGAAATTCCTACTTAAATATACACAACCAGTCCTTACTGAGGTAGACTGGAACTATGAAACACTAGGAAATGATAATGAGCAGATTTCAAATCAAGTTAACTTTTACGAAGAAGCATTTTAAGAAAAGCATTTGTAGACTTAATGTGACGGAAGCTATGATGGCATAGGAGCAGAATAAATGTTATGTAATGATATAACACCGTTTTTTATCCATCTTTTCAATAGAGTTTTGAATACTTGCTCTTTTCCAGAAATGTGACGAGATGGTCCAAATTTTCAAATAAGGTTCGAAGGAAGATCTATCGAATTACAGAGGGTAATCACTCATAGATGTAATGAATAAAATATTGTCAAAAAATCGTAAACGAGCGGTTATGTAATCGGACTGGATCTATAAATGAAATCGACGAAGCATAATATACCGTAATGAGAATAAGTTGGTTGAAACAATATTTTATTCACAAAGAACGGGATTGGACAAAAGGCAATGCCTATATAAGATCTCTCCCATGTCAAGGTACGTATACATTATGTACACAATGACATAAAAATACAGACAAAAACAGTTATAATACCATCACCAGTGTGTTGTTTTGTTGTAGAAAGTAGCAATTGTACGTAGTATGTATATGTTTTAAGAAATGAGGTACTACGTTAGTCAAAACCTAACGTTGAATTGAGAGAAAAGATTTTAGGAAAAAATGAGGAAGAACAAAATTGCGTATAGAGAGTAGAGATGAAAGAAGAAAGAAGAGTGTGTCTAGCATGTATATTGAAAATTGTTAGTTAAATATAATAAGCAATGTTGATGTTAATCTCTTGGTGTCTTTTATGAACTTTTGTACTGCATACAGAACTTCACAGTTGACATCATAGAGAAAAGTTTCACTGCCATTTAGAATTAAATCAATATCAACATGTAGTGTATTATTATTAAGTCTACGAAAGTTGTTAGTTTGCTCGTGTCTTTGAGTTTCATATAAGGGACAGTGAAGGAAAAAGGTAAACATTGTCTTCACATGGATAGTTTCAGTTTGGGCAAGTCGAATAATCAGATGAAAAGTGGTCATTTAAGTGCTCATTGAGGTTACTGGAATTGTTTCTTAATTGGCAATGAATAATATTTTCATATCTTGCACCAAGGTTGAAATAAGCGGGGCTTCTTTTAGTGTTGGTAAGCCCCCTTAGTTTATTTTTGAATTGCTCAGTTGTCACAGCTGATTTGAAATCTAGCGGTAAATCATTCCAAAATTTGATTGTACTTGGTATAAACTGTAGTGCGACAGAGCGGAATACGTAGGTGTTGACCAGCAGATATATAATTATTATCTGTGGATAAAAAAGGTATTATTAATTCATGCATATATTCGAGGCTTAAACCATTTTGTATTTTAAATAATGTCACTAGCTTTTGGTCTTTTCTCCTTTTATCTAATGTTTCTAAATTTAATTCATGGTGTAAATATGATCTCGATGAATTATGCCAAAGCCCGGTAATTATTCTAGCTGCTAAGATATGAGGTTGATAAATTGTTGTACACAGAAAATGTAGATGCGATCTATATAACCATATCAAATCATTAGTGAATGATGAAAGTTATTAAACATCCCATATGTTCTCCAATCTTATAGAGGCAAAGTTTAAAATTGAAACTGGTGGTCATCTTAATATCGAAAGAGAAAATAGAGAATGTACGAGTGTATCGTTTCAATATTGGTAAAAACATGTATATCTATAATGAGTTTTATGTATATTACCGGGGGGCCTCCGTGGCCGAGTGGTTATAGTCTTTGACTTGCAATATCTCAGCCCCTCACCGCTGTGGGTTCGAATCCCGGTCTGGGCACTTCGGATTTTTCAAGTGAGG
>JAULCC010622623.1:0-10207 GCA_032358795.1 Nuttallia obscurata
GGGGGAAAAATCCCCGGCGGCTTACTTATAGAATATCACTAGTAAATGGGAGGGGGCAGAACCCCAGATGGTCGATTATTATATACCAGTGGTACATGGGGGAAAGAATAACGGCAGCTTACTTATAGTATATCACTAGTACATGGGGGGGCAGAACCCCAGCCGGTCACTTATAATATATCACTGGTACATAGTGAAAAGAACCCTGGCCGCTAACTTTTAGTATAAAACTGATACATGGGGGACAGAACTCCTGCCGGTTACTTATCATATATCACTGGTACATGGGGAAAGAACCCGGGAGGGTTACTGATAGTATATATCTGGTACATGTGGGACAGAACCCCGTCGGTCACTTATAATATATCACTGGTAAATAGGGGACAGAACCAAGGCCGGTCACTTCAAATTTATCACTGGTACAGATTGGGACAGAACCATGGTCGGTCACTTATAGTATATCACTGGTACTTCGGGGGCAGAACCCCGACCGGTAACATAAAGTATATCACTGGTTCATGGGGGACAGACCCCCTGCCGGTCACTGATAGTTTATAACTGGTACATTGGGGACTGAATTCCCTGCCAGAAACGTATAGTTTATCAGTAGTACATGGGGTACAGAACACCGGCCGGTCACTTATCGTATATCACTGGTACAGGGGGGACAGAACCCCTGCTGGTCACTTATAGTATTTCACTTGTACATTGGGGATTAAACCCCGACCGGTCACTTATAGTATATCACCGGTATATGGGGGACAGAACCCCGACTGGTCATTTATAGTTTATCATTGGTCCATCGGAACCGCTTACTTATAGTATATATCTGGTACATGGAGGCAGAACCCCAGCCGGTCACTAATAGTATATTACTGGTAATGGGGGAAAGAACCCTGGCCGCTTACTTATAGTATATCACTGGTACATGAGAACAGATCCCCTGCCGGTCACTTAAAGCATATCACTGTACATGGAAACTGAGCCCCGGCCGGTCACTTATAGATATCACCGGTACAAGGGGACAGAACCCCTGCCGGCATTTATAGTATTTCACTTGTAAACGGGGGACTTAACCCCGGCCGGTCACTTATAGATATCACCGGTACAAAGGGACAGAACCCCTGCCGGCAATTATAGTATTTCACTTGTAAACGGGGGACTTAACCCCGGCCGGTCACTTATAGATATCACTGGTACAAGGGGAAAGAACCCCAGCCGGTCACTTTGAATATATCACTGATACACGGGTGACAGAACCCCGGCCGGTCACTTATAGTATATCACTAGTTTACGGGGGACTGAAACCCGACTGGTCAATGCTAGTATATCACTTGTTTACGGGGGGCTGAACCCCGACCGGTCATTCATATCACTGGTACACGGGGGACTGAAACCCGGCCTTTATCCTGACATATACGAATATATATAAATATACAACTACAGAAGTCCATCAACAGATAGTTTTACCAAACTGTAAGTGCCCATTAGTATACAACTACAGGAATATATCCACAGGAAGTTTTACCATACTGCACTAGCTCTTGAATGTACACTTATAGAAGTCTATCCACAGGGTGTTTTACCATATTGCACTAGCCCTTGAATATACTCCTACAGGAGACTATCCACAGGAAGTTTTAGCCGACTGCTATAGCCCTTGAAAATACAACTCTAGGAGTCTATCCACAGGAAGTTTCATAAGACTGCAAGTGCCCTTTAAATTACAACTTCAGGAGTCTATCCATAGAAAGTTTTACCATACTGTAAGGGCCCTTGAATATTTGATCACAGGAGTCTATCCACAGGAAGTTTTACCATACTGCATTAGCCCTTGAGTAAACAACTACAGGAGTCTATCCACCGGAAGTGTTACCATACTGATAGTATATCTATAGGAAGTTTTACCATACTGCTAGTGCCCTTGAATATACAACTGCAGGAGTCTATCCACAGGAAGTTTTGCATACTGCACTAGCCTCTGAATATACATCTAAAGGAGTATATCTATAGGAAGTTTTACAACTGCAGGAGTCTACCTACAGGATGTTTTTCCATACTGCAAGTGGCCTTAAATATACAACTTCAGGAGTCTATCCACAGGAAGATTTGCATATTGCACTAGCCTCTGAATATACATCTAAAGGAGTATATATTTATAGCAAGTTGTACCATACTGCTAGTGCCCTTGAATATACAACTGCAGGAGTCTACCCACAGGATGTTTTTCCAGACTGCAAGTGCCTTTAAATATACAACTTCAGGCGTCTATCAACAGGAAGTTTTACATACTGCACTAGCCTTTGAATATACATCTAAAGGAGTATATCCATAGGAAGGTTTACCATACTGCACTAGCCCTTGAATATACAACTACAGGAGACTTTCCACAGGAAATTTTACCCGACTGCTAGTGCCCTTGAATATACAACTTCAGGAGTCTATCCATAGGAAGTTTAACCATACTGCTAGTGGCCTTTAATATGCATCTTCAGGAGTCAATCCACAGAACGTTTTACCATACTGCACTAGCCCTTGAATATACAACTTCAGCAGACTATCCACAGAGAATTTTACCCGACTGCTAATGCCCTTGAATATACAACTACAGGAGTCTATCCATAGGAAGTTTAACCATACTGCTAGTGCCTTTAAATATACAACTGCAGGAGTCTACCCACAGGATGTTTTTCCATACTGCAAGTGCCCTTAAATGTTCAACTTCAGGAGTCTATCCACAGGAAGTTTAACATACTGCAAGTGCCCTTGCATATACAATTACAGGAGTCTATCCACAGGAAGATTTGCATACTGCACTAGCCTCTGAATATACATCTAAAGGAGTATATCTATAGCAAGTTGTACAATACTGCTAGTGTCCTTGAATATACAACTGCAGGAGTCTACCCACAGGATGTTTTTCCATACTGCAAGTGCCCCTAAATATACAACTTCAGGAGTCTATCAACAGAAAGTTTTACATACTGCACTAGCCTTTGAATATATATCTAAAGGAATATATCCATAGGAAGGTTTACCATACTGCACTAGCCCTTGAATATACAACTACAGGAGTCTGTCCATATATACAGTTTTACCATACTGCTAGTGTCATTAAATATACAACTACATGAGTCTATATACAGGAAGTTTTACCATACTGCACTAGCTCTTGAATATATTCAACTACAGGAGTCTGTCCACAGGAAGTTTTACCCGACTGTTAGTGCCCTTGAATATACAACTTCAGGAGTCAATCCACAGAACGTTTTACCATACTGCACAACCCTTGAATATACAACTACAAAAGACTATCTACAGGACGTTTAACCATACTTATTTAACCATATACAACTACAAAAGACTATCTACAGGACGTTTAACCATACTGCTAGAACCCTTTAATATACAACTACAGGAGACTATCCATAGGAAGTTTTTCCATACTGCAAGTGCCCAATAATATACAACTTCAGGAGTCTATCCACAGGAAGCTTTTCAAAACTTCACTAGCCCTTGAATATACAACTACTGGAGTCTATCGACAGTGAGGTTGACCATACTGCTGTGCCCTTGAATATACAACTACAGAAGTCTATCCAAAGAAAGTTTTACCATACTGCAAGGTCCCTTGATTATACAGTTACAGGAGTCTATCCATAGGGGGTGTTACCAGACTGCTATTGCACTTGAATATACAACTAACTTCAGGGGTCTATACACAGGAAGTTTAACATAATGCAAGTGCCCTTTAATATACAACTACAGGAGTCTATCCACAGGAAGATTTACCTACTACTTGCCTCTAAATATACATCTAAAGGAGTATATCATTAGGAATTTTACCATACTGCTCTAGCCCTTGAATATACAACTACAGGAGTCTATCCACAGGAAGTTTTACTGAACTGCACTATCCCTTAAATACAACTTCAGGAGTCTATCCATAGATAGTTTTACCATACTGTAAGTGCCGATTAGTATACAACTACAGGCATCTATCCACAGGTAGTTTTACCATACTGCACTAGCCCTTAAACATGTTACTATAGGAGTCTATCCACAGGAAGTTTTACCATACTGCTTGTGCAATTTAATAAACAACTACAGGAGTCTATATACAGGAAGTTTTACCATACTGCACTTACCCTTGAATATACAACAACAGGAGTCTATCCCCATATAATTTTACCATACTGCTAGTGTCATTTAATATACAACTACAGGAGTCTATAAACAGGAAGTGTTACCATACTGCACTAACTTTGAATATACAACTACAGCAGACTATGCACATGAAGTTTTACCCGACTGCTAATGCCCTTGAATGTAAAACTACAGGAGTATATCCACAGGAAGTTTTACAAGACTGCTAGTTCCCTTTAATATACAATTTCAGGAGTCTATCCACAGAAAGTTTTACCATACTGCAAGGGCCCTTGAATGAACGATCACAGGAGTCTATCCGCAGAAAGTTTTATCATACTACATTAGCCCTTGACCATACATCTACAGGAGTCTATCCACAGGAAGTTTAACCATACTACACTAGCCCTTGAATATACAACAAAAGAAGTCCATCAACAGACAGTTTTACCATACTAGTGCCCTTGAATATACAACTTCAGGAGTCTATCCACAGGATGTTTTTCCATACTGCAAGTGCCTTTAAATATACAACTTCAGGAGTCTATCCACAGGAAGTTTTACATACTGCACTAGCCTTTGAATAAACATCTAAAGGAGTATATCCATAGGAAGGTTTACCATACTGCAATAGCCCTTGAATATACAACTACAGGAGTCTATCCACAGGAAGTTTTAACAAACTGCACTAACCCTTGTATATACAACTACAGGAGTCTATCCACAGGAAGTTTAACCATACTAGAATAGCCCTTGAATATACAACAACAGAAGTCCATCAACAGACAGTTTTACCATACTGTAAGTGCCCTTGTATATACAACTACAGAGTCTATCCACATGAAGTTTTACCATACTGAAAGTTTTCTTGAATATACAACTATAGGAGTCTATCCGCAGGAAGTTTTATCATACTGCACGAGCCCTTGAATATACAACTACAGGAAGCTATCCACAGGAAGTTTTTTCCATACTGTAAGTGCCCTTGATTATAAAACTACAGGAGGCTATCCACAGAAAGTTTTACCATACTGCCCTAGCCCTTGAATATACAACTACAGGAAGCTATCCACAGGAAGTTTTTTCCATACTGTAAGTGCCCTTGATTATAAAAATACAGGAGGCTATCCACAGAAAGTTTTACCATACTGCACTAGGCCTTGACTATACGACCACAGGAGTCTATCCGCAGGAAGTTTTACCATACTGCACTAGCCATTGAATATACGACTACGGAGTCTATCCACAGGATGTTTTAACCATACTGCACTAGCCCTTGAATATTCAACTACACGAGTCTATCCGCAGGAAGCCCTGTACAATTTAATCATTTTTTTGGCAAAAGAATTAGAAATCTTATCGATTATCCGCTTGGTAGATGTCACCGTATGTTTCCCACTTTTTTTGGACAGAACTTGTTTCAGACCACCACGATTGTAAGCAAGTTTTAAATTATCAAAGGCAAGTCCACTTTTAGCAATTTTCAGACACATTTGTTTAGTAATTGTTTCTGATTCATATAATATTGATAATGTTTTCAAATTTTCTTGACCCTTATTTTCAAAGTGGTACAATTGAACGAATTTGAAGTTATACTATGACATACCAAAACTGTTGTAGCTGGTTTAGTATACCTAACTAGTTCCTGGAGACTCAACACATCTTCCACTGCATTATGTGCAGAGTATTGTTTATTTAAAATGTTATTGACAAGGAATTCTTGATAGTACTTATTGAGTTCTGGGTATAATTCTCTAAACAAAGGCAGTGTGTCAACAATACCTGTAACTACATCTAATAGAGGTAACAACAAGTGGCATTTGTCAAATGCCCGAATGATGCGAGGAAAATCAAATATCTTAAAATTATGTCCAACAAAAATGCATGGTTTCCTGTCATCAAGCCAAGCTAGAAATAATGTTAGTGCCTCTCTCAGTGAAACTGCTAGTACTGGATTATCATAGTAATATAACACATTTCCATGCAATTTCAAACCTGTAACTTCAGATGCAGATGGTGCAATAGGCTGAGAATGCAGAATGTACTAAGTAAATATATCACCGTCTGAGACTGCAGCAATTTTGATAATGTCACACTGTTTACTGAGTGAAGTGGACTCTACATCACGATATACAGTAGAGTAATGTTCAAGAATCTGAATTTTGTTTACTACAGGTTTAGTGTTTGGAGCCGGAATTTCAGTAACAGAATCTGAAGATGTTGCCATCAAATCAACAGAGGATTGATATGTTACTCCTTCACGTATCTGAGGAGCATTTCTGGTAGATTTGTTCAATTTTCGCTCAAGTCTGCGTTGTTTGAAAGATTGAGTGTTTTCATATAACAGTCTGCGATTCCTAGTTTTGTCCTTTTGGAGTGTATGCTTCATGAAGATCCTACCTGGAGAAACTCCAACCAGACTGTACACTTGATTCACATATCCAGAGCCTATACTTTTGTTCTGCCACAGAACAGTTTACACGGTTATGTAAACTACTGGAAGAGGAGAGTGGATTCGTTTTGGGGCCTTTGATGCCACAACGTTATTAAAAGATTCAACTTCCTTTGTTGATCCACAATACGAAATATAATGTAAAGTCGTATACACAATTTGAGAAACGTTACTTGTTGAAAGTGGGCCTATCAGTTTGCTCCACAAAGCAAAACTTCTTGAATATATATCTACTGAAATTAGCATTATTCCAGTCTCACCGTATACTAAACAACTCGGTTTGTACAATTTAACATTGAAAATATATTTCAAAATTTTAAGTTTTACCCTATTACATCAATATTGCTGAAGCTCCATATTTCACAACCATATAATAGAACAGACTTAACAGTTTTATTAAAAATATCAGTCTGCATGTTGATAGGCGGTAATAATCGATTTGACTTCTTTATTAGACTTAAATGTGTTCGGAACGCTTCAGTAATAGTCGTCGACTATTTGTGACTCATTTTCAATTTGTATTCTATAGATCTATATGTCAGTTTAAATTTATTCACAGCACAGGGAATCACGTGACATTTTAACACGTTTTTGAGCTTTATTATGGCTGCAAATTGGGTGAGATTGGTTGTAGAAATTGACTCCATTCAAATTATTTTGTTATATCTTTGACCACTGATATTCGACTTTTTTAATAGTCGAGCAATATAGTCGTTTACGGCTGACTCTGGTTTAACATTTAAAAACCTTGCGCATCTTGGAACTGTAAGAACGCATAGAAATTACGACGCACAGAGCTTACATACAAGATGAGCTCTGTACGGCCACATTCGTAACAGATCGCACTTGTCACATGTTTCGTACGTATGCGATCGCATTCGTAACAGGTAAAATGTGTTACGGTTACGAATGCGTTTGTCCAACATGGAGGTTGACATGAGAAGCACATATGTGTCATGTTGAGTGTTATACTTCAAATATTCAATCAATTGGTTTTCTTCGCAACATCATTAAATAACTACTATAAGTACCATCACAAATAAGCGTCGTTGTCGTCGATGTCAAAGACGTCATAAAATATTTGAGCCGCATCATGAGAAAATGGGCTTTCGGGAATGACTAGTGTAAATCATCATTTTTGCCAATTCAGGGACCGTAACTCCATGTCAGATGGTGCAATGCAGTTGTTTTCGAAAGAAACCGAGATATTATAGATATATTTACATACTTAAGTTCTGTGCAAATTTGATCAAAATCAAAAATTAATATTGTATCTAGCTTATTTACAAGAAAAATATGAGCTTACGGACGGTCGGACGACGGACGCCGTACAGACGGTGACCAAAACAGCCTTCTTTGTCACTTCGTATAAGTGAGTTTAAACATGTTTTAAATGTGATTCAAATGTAAAAGTGCACTTTTTGTTCATTTTACCGATTGAAAATGAGCTGCGACATATGTGATAAGATGTCACATAAAATATCGACATCGATCACAGTCGTCACAAAAAGTCTTACAAAAGTGCTCGATTTCTAATACATATGCACCTGTTACAAATGCGATCCATGCGATCTGGCCCTACAAAGCTACATCATGAGCAAATTGGCTTTCGGCAATCTTCGAGGCTTTATGATTGGTGTAGGCCCAGATCGCACAAAGTCTGATCAGGGCCTACAACGTTCGCTGTTATTTCAAAGAAGGCTTATTCTACCTGAATATAAAACTTTCTGACCCTTATTCAGATGCATAAATGCATAGGTCAGCATTGATATGCACTTTCTTGAAATTCATGAACATGACCGAATGCCAATTTCCCCGTTACGTGGCCCATTTTCTATAATCATTCCTGCATTCACTGTCACTACCACTATAATACTGTAACAACTTCATCTACTTCTAGTTTTACCTCGACTAGCTGAAATGAAAACCAACATGCTCAGGTCTATGGTTCAAACCCGGTGGCGACATACATTTGTAGCTATCTTTCGTCATCCAGAGCTGTTTCAAGTTAGGTGACAAACAAGAAGTTGCCAACGACATTAGTATCAGAAAAATAGCCATGAGCAGTCAAGCTTGTCGCTATTTTTAAGTATACAATGTACATAAGGCGTAAATTACAGGCCCGTAGGAACATATGTCTAGGCACGCGATTGCCCTGCCCCACTACCAACCCAACGTTTGCTGGACCTTTATTCAAGGGGAAACGACCTCGATCCTTCGCGAAGATAATTGTCAGTTTGATAAGTAAAAAGAAATAGACATAGTTCTGCCAGTGTGTGGTCATAGTGTCATATTGATACCTTCAAAAATATAGGGTCTTAGTAAGTTTCCTGTCCTGTGTTTAGGACTGGCGGGTATGGGTTCAAACCAATGCGATTCAGTAGCCATATATACTCTGCCAACCCTAACGGTAAAGTTATCACCAAGACCATGGCTAAAGAATAATAGCGATTGTGATCATATTATAAGGTGTGAAGGTAGAACACAATTTACATTACTCTAAATCGGTGGCCTAATGCATTTCACATTCGGGAGAAGTGTTGCTCATGCCAATCAGATGCGATGGCAAGACATATGTCTCTTTTCGACTTAGAAAATTCCTTAAAATTCGTAAGAATTTGCAATTATCATTGCTTTAACTGAACATAGTTTTTTCAAACATGCTTCATATAATCTCTAAAAAACAACTACGGTTAAACACTATCACCCGCAGGCGGTGCTCTTGTTTGCTCTTGGCATCTGCTTGTATGGAATATAAACGAGAGCAATGAAAACAGAAGATATAAAATGAGACAAATCACAGTTGTGGTCTTATTGCGTCTATTACTGAGTAGTAATGAAGAGAGCACCCCTTCCCAGCCGCATTACCAACCCTCAAGCAGAGGTTTAAGGGGAATTATGTTTTAGTATTTAGCATATATGTTTATATCAATAATCCTATAGGTAAGAAAGTATACGATCACTGAGATTTTATTCTCAAACTAATATTTATAAAATTAAGTTGACTTATTTTGAAACCAAATATGTATTAAAAAGTAACTGTCTACATGAAAACTGTTCAGAGTCTACAAATTACTCTTATTCATTCCCGCACATAAAAATGTGATACAACACCACAAGCCCACCCCTCGTTTAACCATACGGTAAATTAGACTTAAGTTAGATTTAACAGACAATTAATGTGCAAGCTCAATGCGCGAAAAAAGCACATCTCTGACATATAGCTCGCGTGAGCTCTATGCGCCATTTTGGACACATAAAAATGTAAGCTCTATGCGTCCTTACGGGGTCGGTTTGGTATTATTTCGGTACATAATATATAGAACAAAATAGCCTTAAGTAGGGACGCTGGTCGCCTTTCCCAAACATTAGATGGCCTATCTGGCTACTTTTTGTCAAGTACACACATTAATCTCTCAATTTATCCGCCTTCAACATACACTGATTCACTTGTTTTTAGGCCATTGCCACAAATGTAAACACACTGTGAACTTTCAACTATAATCTCAGTCTAAATGCGACTCTGTCGTGCAGTTTATTCATCTTCATTAGATACATAAATAAGTCATTTTTCATTAGTTTTTCATAGATGTATGGTAATGGGCGGCT
>JAULCC010622634.1:0-10207 GCA_032358795.1 Nuttallia obscurata
ATCTGTGATGATATGGTCACTTTACTCACAAGTTTATTTAATGGAAAAGAAGTCAGTTGCTTGTGGAGATGCTGATTCAAATATACAACAGAATAATAAGATTAATTGACCGTCTAGATGTAAGGACCATAACTCCTCCTGCGATATTTGAAATATCTCCTTTTCGAAAAAATAATATTCTCTAGTGTACATGAAACTCTTAAAAATCTTTTACAAGATAAAGCCATAGAAATAGTTTCTTTCAGTAAAGTATCAACTAGTGTTTTAAGACATTGGTATAGATAAACATGCTAAATAGTAATGGTCAATACGTGACTACATACCAGACGAAAAGACACCAAAACGTTTAATCATTTTTAAAGAATGTTTATAAAAAAGTGCATACAAAAAACAAATTATGATAAATGTGTTTGTCTCATCAGCCGGAAGTGTAAGTATGCTTACGTTTCTAACATTGTTTGCCTCCAAAATGATATCTAGCGTTTAATTTTCCAAAATGATTTCTGTTGAGAATAAACGTTCTCTATAAACGTATAAATACTAGGTCTAATAAAGTTGTATACGTTTTCTCCGCAAGTCTTCAAACCTTGGACATGCAAGTATTAAATGAAACTCATTTTCGATCTCAGACTGTCGCAAAAATGGTACACTCTCTCATTCCTTTCAATCACCCTTCTCCAAAATCTGACCTTATTGATACATTATCATTATATATGGGCAGAAACGCTTAATTTTGTTAAATGTTTTCGCAACCTGCCTGAATACAAAAGTATGAAGCTTTCAACTCAGGCGAAGCCAAAAACTATTATTGGTGGGTATTTGTCTACCTTCTTGTTGATATCTGAGAGCTTCTGACCGTGCATTGTTAGCCTGAGTGATGCCGTCCGTTAGCAGTAGGGCAATTTTAGGGATCCCTGGACGAGCCCCCACACTTTCGTTGAACATAGTTTCCCTGGCAAACATCAGAGTTTCTACAGTAGTTGAAGGGCCGGGGCTGTAGCGCAATCCCTGTATCAAAAACAGATAGTTGATATCATTTAGGCCAAACCTAATGAGTCGGCTGTTCGAACTACCCGGTGACGACAATATCCGTTTTCGTCATTTTAACAGAATGGTCATATATCTCCGATTGATAACCAAAGAGGAAATAGTGTCAGCTACTTGTAGGAATACTTGTGATTATCGGTTAACCCTAAGCCGGCTGAACAAATGTCGTCTGCTTAAACTGTCGTCTGGCTAGATTTTAAAATTCACCACAATCGCCCAATATTTGGAGAAACAGTTGTACGAGTGTCAAACAGCTTGGATCCTGATTAGCCGCCGGTCACTCGGCGTCTAATCTGGATCCAAGATGTATGCAAATTCTATCACGGTCGCCCTTAGCAGGCTAAAGGTTAACAGTGCAAGAAACAGGCAAAGTGTTGGGTCGCCTTGAAATATTAGTTTTGTTGTTACGTCGCTGTATGCCATCATAGGGCTATCCATGATATAGGGAAGCGGATACAGAAAACAATTTTCTGCAGTACTCATTGAGGTTTTATCGTGACCATTGTATAACACTGGTACATAGTGGGGACTGAACCCCGACCGGTCACTTTATCCTGACACCGACGGACCAGTCGTTATGCTTACCCCAATTCCTGAGCGTCAAGAAGGAAAGTTATTTCTATTAAATTAAAGTGTAAATTCCCGGGAATCGAACCCACAACCTCCTGAGCGCCAAGAAGGGAAAGTCATTTGATTTTAATCTAAAGTGTTTGGTTTGCATTTCCCGGGAATCGAACCAACAACGTCCCGCACCGGAAGCGGACGCTCTACCATTGAGAAACCGGACGGTCTCTCCTTGAAATAAATATAATTTAATAAGCTTCCTATAATATCATTTGACGCTAAAAACAACTTTTCCCTATTTGCAATACACATTTTGGCGCCAAATTTTGTAAATGTCGTCTGCTTAATTCTATTTTTTTCAATATTGTTACGTCATGTCAGTAGTTGTTGTATAAGATATTTGCCTGTCTGGTAGGGCGTGTAAACTAGAGTTTCTAACAGTTGTAAAAAGTACACAATTCGCCGTTGGTGGCGAAAGTGTAAAAAACAAGAATGATTCTAAAATCATTAGCCTATATTCAGGGAATGAAATTTCCCAGCACTATTGAATTTTACAAGTGCCTCACTCTACCCAGGTGTATAACTAAGAACATGTGAAGGTGTAGGCCAATGTGCCATGTGTCAACGGCCGACTTACAACCTTTTTTGTATAATCTCATCCATTATGAACCTAAGAAATACTTGAACATAAATTTGTATTTGTTATATATTATAATCAGTTTTCTTTGCCGTGTCACTGTTTTTATGCATCTACGGATAGAGGAATAAGACAAGGTTGTAAGAGCTTGACGCCAGTTCTCTCTGGTGTCTATAATATGAAGATAAATTCAAGATTTTCTTATTTTTTGTTTTCATCAGGCCCCGTGTTCACAAAGCATTTTTCAGTCTCACATGAGTTTGAGACTGAAATTATTTTTGCAATTGTTTTGCAGTTTTGACCTTAGCAACAATACTTCATTCTTATTGAGACTGAAAATCAATAAGATGTATTCAAAAATCACTTCAACGCATTCAGTTAAGATATATATGACAAAACGGTTTCATTCTCAAACTCATCCGAGACCGAAAATGCTTTGTGAACACGGGGCCAGATCCAAAAGGCCATGGCCCATGTAGACAAATAAGCCATATACAGTATTTACATGTGAACTCATAAATATAATAAACTTTGTTTTGTACTGTTTTATGGTTTCTATCATTTACGTCACTTTCTGCCAACTAGGCTTAAAGACGTCCCAGAGAGAGGGAAGCGGATATAGAGAGCTCTTCTGTAGAGAACTCTGGTTCTTTTACGTGCCCAGTATATAGCACTGATACACGTGGGGCGGCCGGTCATTTTATCTTGACATCGACAAACCAGTCATCATGCAAACCCTAAATCTGAGCGTCAAAGAGGGAAGCCATTACTACCATTTTTAAATATTTGGTATGACCCGGCCGAGGATCAAACCCGTTTTGTACAACACATTTATATTAATCCATACAACTTCTAATAAAAATCTAACAATTTCTCGGCATCGTTGATAGAACACAAACTAGCATTTATCTGCCTATTAATTAAAAAAAAATATTTCAATTGTCTGATAGTTATTTCAAAACCAGGATTATTTACATGTACTAAGTCCTCCATTTGGGTTTTCGTGTTAGAGTGGTTGACTTGTAATCACATTGATCTTCACCGCTACATGGACATGGGTACGAATCCCGGCTCAGATCTTCAACAACCGTTCATGTACGGCAGGTAACCAGCTAGATGGTGGAAGGTCTATCCAGGGATACATTGTGCCTTCATCCACCACAGAACTCAGAGAAAAGTCGCTATACGAAATGTCTAAATCACCAAACAAAGTCCTCCAAACTGGTGTTTTTCAAATGACAATGATAATATGTATACGTATCACTGGCGTATCGTATCTATTTATAGGCACTTTAGACGGGTGCATAAATAGTATGCCGGATAATCAAGAAAATATAACATCTAAATAGAATTTAAAACTGAAAGTACGTAATTCTATTAGTGCCATCGCCCCAATGCCTCAGCGCTCCGTTCAACTGTCAAAAAAAATGTTGTGCAAGTTTAAACTTCAAATTGGTGCAGCCTTTTTTACCCCCAATTTTCCTGTATATCGTATAAGAGAAATGTCAAAAAAGATACGTTTACAAAAGTGTAACATTTTTATCAACAAAAGAATTGGGCGATGGCACTAATAGAATTCCGTATGAAAGGAATAGGGTATGTATTTGATGGGAATGACGTTTGTTAATAACAGGTCAAACTGTTTCAATTCTATGAAATGTACAATGCCGTCAAAATACAGGGTTTTGTATTTTTATACTGTTCATTTCAGATAGAGATGATAGCATGTCACCGGATTCCCTCAAGTCAAATCTACACTACACTACCGCCAAAATGCATGGTTTGGCATTAAAATGCTGCGACGATGAGAAAGGGACTTAACTCTTATCTGGATTATTTACTTAAAACAAAAAAACTTGAAATCTACGCTACAGCACCGCTAGGAATACTGTGTATAGAACTACACATTCATTTCACCACACAAACATGCTTGCCTATCTCCATACCTTTAAGGCGTTGAGAATTGTGATTCCAGGTCTCTGACTGTTCAGGTACCATCCAGCCATGGGCTTCTTGTTTCTTGTCACCAGACCGACCCTGGTACTGTTCAGGGAAAGTGTAAACTTCTTCAGCAGCTGTTCCATAAAAATTTCAACCCTGACCAAATCAAGTACCGATATGTTGGCAAAGTCCAGTATCAAAACGAGGTCCAGCTCGGATTGACCAGTACAGGCTGCAAGTTTAAAATGAAAAAATAAATTTCGGGGCCTCCGTGGCCGAGTGGTTATGATCATCGACTTGCAATCTCTAAGCCCCTCGCCGCTGTGGGTTCGAATCCCGGCCTGAGCACTTCGGATTTTTCAAGTGAGGAAGCCTTCCAGCTGGCTTACTGTAGGTCGGTGGTTCTACCCGCGTGCACTCTGTGCCTGAAATAGTGCAAAGGGGTTCTTCGGGGTCTTCCTCCACCTGTAATGAGCTGGACGTCGCGAAATGACTGAAATACAGTTAAAGCGACGTTTTACTCCTAATAAACGAACAAACAAACAAAATAAATTTTTTTGTTCGGCTTGACCCTACCACCCTCGGAAACCCACATACACTACTTGTTTCAAATTGTTTCTACAGGTAATTAGTTTTTACGGTTTGTTCCGTTGCCTTAAATTTGTACATAGGTCTAATAGGCCAGTTAAGTCAAATTAATCGTTCAATATGATTCGTCTCCCGCGGAAGGGTATCTGTTTTGTAAGCATAGATTTCATTTGATAACGCAAAATTCGTCGGCTAATAAATATTCATCATAAGCAAGATTTAAATTCCTTTTAGGAAGTTAATATCACTGTTTTCGGTTAATATGCACCAAACATGTGGTCTACATGATGCGCGACCAGTGTGAGGACGCATAGGTGAAGTAGATGTGATATGCCCACCATGCGTTAGGAAAGATGCAGGTTCGAACCCCAAAGAGCTTTATTTGATGACATTCATTAGACACCAAGTACTGGTTAGATAGCCAGGAAATGGACTTAAAAGTATATGAGGTGATATAAATACGGTATATTCTAAACTTAATCAAGTTCGATTTACATGTAAATTTAGACATACCCGAACATCATTAATCTAATGTATTACTCTGATACACACTGTTATCGGTATCCACTTTTTAAACAGTATAGAATTTTAAATATGTTATATTTAACCGTAAAACGCAATAAACAGTAAGCTTCTCTACAGGGTCTATCTATTTAGCAACATATTTTGTCATAAAATTTCTCACGTAAGAACCTTAGGGACAAAAATCTATTTTAACTCTTTTGACGCCAAATTTGCAAACCTGCAACCTACTGAGTTAGTTTAAACTAATTTTATTTCATATTTCGTAATAATGGAAAAGGGTTGGAGCTAAAAGTTCTACCAGCATTAATCACGGTCCTTCACTAGAGACGTAGTGAGTTTACGGATTGTTTTAAGAATGTATACAAATATATGTCCGCCAATTCTTTCTGGGCTTTTAAATCCACTCCTTTACCCGTACTTTTAAAATCTAAGGTAATTTAAAGATAAATATTTTCGGAGATTTTCGGAGAAATTCAAGATCTTTTTTACAAAATTTGACTACATATTTGTTTTAAAACTGTAACTGTATGTGTCTGTATTAAATTAATTTTATTAATTGAAATTATATCATCATATTCTACTAGGCGTGTTGATATTTTTATTTACTAAATGATTATTGGTATTTTTCATGATTTTGAGTCAATAGCTGTTTTGAGAAAGTTTTAAATAACTCGGAAGTTTGCGGGCTGAATACATACAATAAAATCTCTTCACAGCAACCTCTATATGGGAAACATGTAAACATTGACTCTTTAGAGAGGTGGTTGTAAGTTGGAAGTTTAGCCATATGGCCAATTTAAACTGTGAGTTGTTTTGGCTATGTTGTTGGATAGACGGTATTGCTCAGGGAAGGGACGTTATAAAGAAGTTTTACTGTACAAAATAAATCCAGATTAATGCTACGTACGGGTTTCTAATCCAATGCTGTCGAAGAAAAAGGTGTTTGCTATATTTCCAGGACGCAGGTATCCCCAAATGCTTGCTTGAAGCTCGACACTTTCCGGAATTGTTCGGAAACCACGGGATAAAACGAACAATGACGCCGCAAGTCCGGAGATAATCGGTCGCCTAAGATCTTTCCATGTTACGTTAGACCAGTCTATTCTAAACTGGTCTTGTATAACCCCGTATGCTCGCAGAAGCTGGGAACTATTCTGTGTTGACATAAACATAATCTCGTCAATCTGAAAATAATACAAACATTAAAATAAACTTTACCAGTAAGACGTTTGTGTGAATGGTGCGAGTATGAGTGGAGTGGGGTTGAATGGAGTGGGGTTGAGTTCAGTTACGAGCGAGTAAGTGGGAGAGACAATAAGTGCGTGGGAAAATACAGAGAGAGAGAGAGAGAGAGAGAGAGAGAGAGGGGGGGGGGGGGCGAGAGAGAGTGTGTGTGTGTGTGAGAGAGAGTATAAGTGTGTGTAAATATAATGAGTGATGTGACAGACAGACAGAGAGAGAGTGATAGAGAGAGTGAAAGAGTGAACGCATGAGAGAGACTCTTGAGTTAGTGAGTGGGTGTCTCGAACATAGGTTTCTCGGAAATAATTCTTCCAGGATAACTACTTGATCTTTATGTAAACATTCCTGATAAGGAACAAATTTCACTTGAAGATCTGAATAATTGCATAATTATGCCAAACCATGTTCAAAATGTAACATGTTTCTTTTTCCAAAGTTAAGATAATGATAATATCATCATCTTCCAGAGGTTCGCTTAATAAAACGGGGTAAGAGAGGTAAGTTCACGGCAGGTTCATAAATGTAGAAGAGGCCGGCTTTGAAGTAAAAATTACCCGACACTCAACTTATGTATTCACAGAAGTGGGGTTTGTAGTCACAAACACGCGTCAGTCAACGTATGTGTTAACATGAAGGCCGGATTTTGAAGGCTCCAACATCCTTCAATCAACGTATGTGTTTACATGAAGGCCGGACTTTGAAGGGACCAATATCCGTCATTCAACTTATGTATCCGCAGAGGGCGGGGTTTGAAGTCACAAACACGCGTCAATCAACGAACGTGTTTACATGTAGACCGGACTTCGAAGGCACCAACACCCGTCAATCAACTTATGTACTCGCAGAATCGAATCCCAGTCCGATCACAGAAATGCTATTTCGACAACACTTTTATCTGTCTCTCCTCGTCTTTTCATTTATTTGAAGAAAGGCTGATCCAGAAAGCATGAGAACGTTTAGTTTATTTGACCATGATATACAATTATAAATAAACTTTATTTATTCCAGGTTCAAGAAACATCCCCTCACATATAAATTATAACACCTACTTTCCATATACCGCCATGGTACCCCGGCCTGTATGTATCGGCTGCTGTGCCATCATTGGTCTCCACGTGCGCCATACGTCGCAGAAACAACTCGTTGCCGAGGACGCATGTCCGACCAATTAGAGCAACCACTTGTTCTACAACCTGAAAAAAAACACGTTGTTAAAACATATGAAAGGAAGCGAACATGTTTTTGATGTTTTTACGACTGTTTTGATTATCGAGCACCATCTCCTTTAAAAAGGAACAAATCTACGGACTCCTGATCGGGCCACTTAAGACGTCGCTAGTCGGACATGCGAAGTTAAAACACATGCGAAATATTAAGTTTAGACTTCGCTTGTCGACAAGCGAAGTTGAGACACATGCGAAATATTACTTTGACTTCGCTAGTCGAGACATACATATATGCGAAATTTAAACTTTTAAGATATCGCCTATGTTCACTTCGCGAAGTCAAAAGGGCGATATTTATCGCGTGTTGGACATGCGAAGTTGAAACACATGCAAGGGATGTTTTTATCTGTATATAAACACATGCCTGGCGATGCTGCTGTTAAGCAGCGGTAATATTATTTTTGTTATCTTCAAAACAAGCAAGGTTCTATATATTATGTAATGTCGCTGGTTCGTGAAAGTGTACTATGGTGTTCGCACGTCCTGAAACGTGGAATTTCTCCTAGCAACTGGGGTTCTCTTCACAATAAATACGAATGAGTCGCCATCCTTGCCGACGACAGTACCCAATAAGGCTTACAAGGACATGTTTTACAGTGGTTATAGAGAAATAGTGTTTTATAAGAAATAAACATCGATTGTTAAAGGATTGATAATTTAAAAAGTTTTAAAATTGATAAACTCACATTTAAATGCTTAAGATCAATAATTCATTAATAAGCTTGCTTGATTAATAAATATGATAATATTTCACATCATTCGACCTAAAAGAAATGTTTTTTCTTTTTTATCTCTCTCTCTCTCTTTCTCTCTCTCTCTCTCTCTCATGTCTTCTCCTTTTTCGCCCTTCGTCATTTACTTCTATCAAGCCCCTTGCTTAATGTTATGGTCACTTGTTAAGTACTGACTTCGATAAACAGACGTGATGGTCACTTGTAAAGTACTGACTTCGAGTAAACAGACGTGATGGTCACTTGTAAAGTACTGACTTCGAGTAAACAGACGTGATTGTCACTTGTAAAGTTCTGACTTCGATAAACAGACGTGATGGTCACTTGTAAAGTACTGACTTCGAGTAAACAGACGTGATGGTCACTTTTAAAGTACTGACTTCGAGTAAACAGACATTACAACAAAACCAAAACGGTTACCTCCGAGTAAGAACTTTCTCTTCAACAACAATTTTGTTAAATATCGCCGATATAAGTTTTGATATATATTTACCTTTGTTGAACAAAATATCTATAGCAACAGATTTTATGTAGGATTCAGCAATGGGCGTTAGTTTTTGTTACATGAATGGGAATATAATTGCTTTCCATGCACATATGATTTTCAATACGTTTCTGACTTTATCGTCGCTCACCTACGAGTGTGTCAGTCCTTTTAAAAGTGTTTTAAATTTTGACACATGAACAGAAAAATTCTCATCTAATGAAACAAGTGTTTTAAGTTTTCTCTCGCAAAACCATATACATGAACATCATCTTCAATAAAGGCGGCCATGTATTTAAAGAGATGAATATTTACTTATATACTTAGATATACGAGTATAGATATGATAATAAATATACGTCGTTATTGTAAAACAATGTTCACTGTATCATAAAACATGTAAATGAATTGAATATCTTCACGAGACGTATAAAATTTTCTAAAAATAACAAAACCCGTATGTAGTAAGAATTTAAATTTCCTTCTTCATTACCTCTGAAAATTAACTGTTTCATAAATTTTTCTAATTAAACCTGTTTGCTGAGTGTTCAAAAGAGACAATAGAACGTAATGTAAACGATGTTTACAAGACAATTGTATGTTACCGGATTGAAACTCGCTGTTATTTTCACATGACATCGCTGTTAATTAAATACAACTTTTTAATTTCTACCAGTTAATTGTCATGTTCGAAAGTTGAAGGTTTCAAAACCTATGTTAGAATCAACCTAAAATAATGTATTTGTGTTTCAGGAATTTGAAAACGGTATATACTACATAGCTAATTAGTAACATAGATACTTCATAAGCTATTTATCAATTTTAAATTATTTACTCGTGTATATGACTTCCAAGACTGTGTAAGTTTTTCGAAATTAAGGACACACAGAACGTTCCAAAACGAGGTTTAATGTGAAAATTATCTGTAAATGAATTTAAAGAGAAATGCACGATACATGTTGGCTCAGTTTATATGCAGCATTCTGCCGCAAAGGGTAGACACCGGTTGTTACGTAGGTAAGACACCGTTTTCAACGATTTTTTGGCCATATGTTATAAAGGTGAAGTTGAGGACGAAAAATATATTCTTGTGCTATGCGTCCACTATGTGAATACTACAAGAGCCGTTTCATGAAGAAACATTGTTGATAGTGACATTTTTATGATTTGTTTGTTTGTTTGTTTGATTTACGTCACTTTCTGCCAGCTGGGGCTAATGGAC